>JAKOGI010001209.1:0-137500 GCA_029747015.1 Carnegiea gigantea
GGGTTGCATGTGCAGAGCGGCAGGGATTGCAAGGATGTATGAGGAAAACAGATGCCACCAATTCTTGATGGGGTTAAACAACGACTCACACTCGAGTATTCGAAGTCAGATTCTTACCCAAGAGCCAATGCCTTCACCTGACAGGATATTTAACATGGTGATGCAAAAGGAGCAACATAAAAAGATGATGGTTGGTCGGGATGACCGTAGTGAGACAACAATGGTTTTTGCTATAAATCACGGTACCTAGGCGCCATCTGCTAAGGAGAAAGGAAATTGCAGGCACTATGGGTGGTTCGGACACGACGAGAGCAACTACTACGAGATAATTGGGTACCCACCCAACTGGGGTACACGCAGAAAAGGGCGGGAATTTTTGTTTGGCTAACATCAATTTGGATAAAGTGCTTTATATACCTGGTTTTTCATGTAACTTAATTTTTGTGGCTCAACTTACTAGGGAATTAAATTGAATCGTGATTTTTGATAAAACCACTCATGCGATACATGACCGCACCTCAAAGAGCCTGATTGGTGTGGGTGAACTGAGAGGGGGTCTACTGTGTCAAGGAGTTTGCCAAGATAAAGATTCAAACTTTCATAATGGGCTCTTATAACTTATGGCACGATCGACTTGGGTATCCATCAAACCAAGTATTATCTCTACTTCCCAAGGAGTTAGGAATCAAAGGTAGTTCTAAGAATACAGTGAGTGAAGCTTGTGATTTATGTTTTCGTGCGAAATAGACATGTAATCAGTTTTGTGTTAGAGATAGTAAAGCAGAAGAACTCTTTGGAATTGTTCATCATGATATTTGGGGATCGTATAAGACCTCGTCTTTGTGTGGTGCTCATTGTTTTCTCACGATTGTCGATAATGCAAGCAGGGGTGTTTGGTTCCATTTGATGAGAGAAAAAGGAGAAGCTTCAAGCTTGTTGCAACATTTTGTTAAAATGGTTAAAACCCAATTTGCCAAAATGTGAAAAAAATATGTAGTGACAATGGCAGCGAATTTATTTCCGGGCCAATGAAGCAATTCTATTTATACCAAGGGATTATACATCAAACCACATGTGGGGACACCCCTCAACAGAATGGGAGAGTAGAAACAAAGCATAGGCACATTCTTAATTTCACGTGAGCTGCTCGATTTCAAGGCCATCTACCTTTACGATTTTGAGGAAAATGTGCGCTTGCTGTGGGCTATTTAATCAATCGAACACTAAGTTACATATTGAATGGGAAAACTCCATATGAGGTATTATTTGGAGTCAAACCCTCCTATGAACCATTAAAAGTTTTCGGGTGCTTATGTTATGCCTATTTCAAGTCTAAACCACACAACAAGGTTGCCTTACAGAGTCGTAAATGTGTCTTTCTAGGATATCCATTTGGTAAGAAAGGGTAGGAAGTCTTTGATTTAGAGACATAAGAATGCATTCCCACACTTAAAAATAGATAAAGACCAAGCTTATGGCACCAGTTTACAACCAAACTTTATGAATAATGGGCATGAGTTTGATGACTTTGAGCAACAAGCCCATTTTCCTCTTGGGAATATGGCTGTCCTATTGGAGGAAGTACAGGCTGAAGAGCAAAACAACCCACCTAACATTATTGGGCCACTAGAAAGGGTACAGATCGAAACTACATCATGCAATCCTAGAGTGTAGATTGGCTCTCACAGTTAAGGCCA
The DNA here is from genome assembly GCA_029747015.1 of Carnegiea gigantea. Lineage (NCBI taxonomy): Eukaryota > Viridiplantae > Streptophyta > Magnoliopsida > Caryophyllales > Cactaceae > Carnegiea > Carnegiea gigantea. Next base: position 1,698 of record JAKOGI010001209.1, read on the forward strand.
GCAGCACCTGGGGTAACCACGAGCAATGAACCAAGGTGGAGCCCAACTACATCAGGCCTACAGCCCACTGTCACCGACCCAACATCTCACGGATGTCCCACTAGTGAGTGACGCCCACCGTCGCACTTAGAAGCTTATTTTTGCTATTTTGTGGATGTTCATGACCCCTCACTCATCACCCCACTGAAACATGGCTCTTCAGGTATGCCATATCCCTAGTCAATTATGTGACAAATTCTCTGAATCAGAAAGCCTTTCTTGCTTCTATCACAAAGATTGTTGAGCCTAGGACGTACAACGAAGTCGTCCAAGATCCCTGTTGGCGCAGAGCAATGGAGGAAGAAATTTAGGCATTAGAACAAAATGAGACATGGTTGATTGAAGACCTCCTACCTGGTAAGAAGCCCATCAACTGCAAGTGGGTATATAAAGTCAAGTATAAGGTGGATGGAAATATTAAGAGATTCAAGGCAAGACCTGGTGGTTCATGGAGATTTGCAGCTAGAGGGTTTTGACTTCAATGAGATCTTTGCACCAGTTGCAAAGATGACCGCTGTGCGCACTTTTTTATCATTCGCAATTGCAAAGGGGTGAGAGCTTCATCAAATGGGTGTCAATGATACATTTCTACATGTGATCTTGGGAAAGATGTTGCTATGCGCTTACCCCTAGGTTTTACATGCAGTTCACCTACGAAGGTATTCAAATTATGAAAATCTTTGTATGGACTAAGACAGGGGCCTCGCCAGTGATTTGCCAAGGTCTCCTCCATCCTACTTGCTTACGAGTTTACAAAATCATATGCCCATTACTCCTTGTTCATGTACCGGAATGGTAATATTTTCTTGGCTCTTTTGGTATATGTTGATGATATCATCCTTGTTGGAAACGATTCAAAGGCTTGTGCAGAATTCAAGACTTATCTAAATACTTGTTTTCGCATTAAGGATCTCATCCCTCTCAAAGTATTTTCTTAGTATTGAGGTAGCCAAAGGCCCACAAGGACTTTTCTTATGTAAGTGGAAATATGCACTTGAAATTATTGATGAATGTGGATTATTAGGAAGCTAGCCTTCAGATTTTCTAGTGGAAGAAAACCATAAGCTAGCCCTCACCCAAGGGCATGTTGTGGTTGATCCCAATCAGTACTGCCAGCTTATAAAGTGTCTTATCTATTTGACAATCACTAGACCTGAGCTGAGTTATGCAGTTGACATCTTGGCCCAGTTTCTGCAAGAGTCGAAACATGAGCAGTTGCAAGCTGCCAAATGTGTTTTACGTTATCTCAAAGCCACACCTGGTTATGGTATCCTGTTACGTTCTGATTGCAACTTACATGTGTATGCCTATTGTGATGTCGATTGGGGTACCTTCCCCCTCACGCACTACTCACTCATAGCCTATCTCATCACAATTGGTGGATCCCTGGTTTCATGAAAGACAAAGAAATGGACAACTGTCTCTAGATCATTGGATGAGGCAGTATATCATTCCATGGCAGCAGTAACTAGTGAGCGGCAGCAGTAACTAGTGAGCTTGTGTGGCTCAAATCTCTTCTTGCAAGCCTCAGTATGCTTCACGATTCACCTATACGCATGTTATGTGATAGCTAGGAACCTCTTCACATTGCGAAGAATCCTATTTTCCATGAGAGAATGAAGCATATTGAGTTTGAATGTCATTTTGTACGCAAAAAGCTGGAGTAAGGACTTCTTGTGTTCGCTTATGTACCCACCAAGCATCAACTAGCTGATATCGTCACTAAGGCTCCTGGCAAGAAGTGGTTTCTTCACTTAAGAGGCAAGTTGGGCATGATCAACCCTCATGCTCCAACTTGAGGGGGAATATTACAGAAGATTTAGAAGATATTGTTAATTAGTATAGAACATCTTTGTTGATAGATTTTGTATTATCTCAAACTTCATCTTCTCCAATTCTTTTTCGCCAAGTTAGGGCTATTAGGGTTCTATATATTTGACATTCATGGCCACAGAATACAATCAGTGTGGTGTGTTGTTTCGTTATGAATGATTACCTCTTCATTGCTCGCTAAACCCTCTTCATAACGATATAGAAAATCTCTCATGTCATTTTTTTCCCTGAGCTTTTCTTGCTATCATGGTATCGGGGCAGGCTTTTGTTTCTTGATTTGGTTTCTTCTTTTCCATTGTTTTTGTTTTTCTTTCTTAGCTATTGTTTTTTATTCTTTATGTTCGTATATGCCATGTCTATGATTGGAGATAGAACAGATAACAAAATTCTTATTATCCCATTCCTATTAATCCACCTTGTGGAAGAATCCTATGTTAGTAAAATCTGCATGCGCATGGTTTTTCATTATAGTGCTTATGGATATCGTCCTCAGGGATGGGTTGTGAATTTAGTTTACCTAAATTTTCATCGAAATTGAAACTAAGTACTAAATTAACCGACTCCAAGGTAAAGTTATTTCACAAATTGATAGTCTAAATAACAAGATAAATTCATGAATTTCTGAACCATTCCCGAACATGTAAATAATCTAGCCAAAGTAAGAAGCACTCAACTGCAAATATTTCCACCCCACCAACACTTTGCTGTGTTTGTTTATTTAGCCAGGTTAATTGACTGAACTATATTATCATTGAAACAGAGCAACAACGCAAAGTGCAAAGCAACTCAGAAACAGATCCCAGAGCCGAGTAGCCATAAGCAAATCTCAGAGAATCTTTACCAGAAATTCAATTCAAAACTCTTCCCTCAATTGAGCTAACAATTGTTCAGGGTGATTACAATTTCATAAACCCAAATTCTGGGTCTGAAAGTTGTGACAAAATAGAACTGAAAAAAAAGATGAGAAATCAAAACAAAATTTTAACTCAGTACGAGAATAAAGTTAAACAGATTCGAAAACTCAAGAAACCGAAACTACAAATTTCAACTCGACCTGAACAAACTGGAATCCAAATTACATCAATTTGTGAGTTTAAAACCTAGATCTAAACGCAAAATAGAGAAGAAAACTGAAAAATAATATGAATCCTCTCAACTAGAAATTGAGACTATGATTTAAAAACAATAAGGAAAACGTGAGCTCAGACCCCCCTAGAATTGAGTCTTCGAACTCCATTTTAAGCTCTGTAAAAACGTCGCTCTCCATCCCTTCGATTGCCTCCATTATTTGACGAATTAATGGCTGTCAATGCTTTGTAACAGTGGCCTTGATGATGGTGATGATTAAGGATCATGAAGGAGGAGAGAGAAAGGAAGTAATGGATGCGATTTGGAAGAAAGAAAGCCGTCATGCTCAGTTTGGGTCCTCTGCTTTCATTTCTGCTGGGTAGTTGAAGCGTCGAGGAAGAAGAAAGGGGATGGGGGAGATCACGTGCCGGGCATGCTTCCCTTTAAGTGAAAACAGGCTGGGATTAAGAAGGGGGGAAGCCGGTTTACTTGGAAAGAACAAGGCCAGGCCTTGCTGAGGGAGAAAAGGAGAGATAGAAGAGAGCAGGGGGGGTCGTGGACTGCCACTTAGGCCTCGGTTATGGGTCGCTGGTTGGGTTATTCTTGCTCTTCTATATCGTTTCTTCTTCTCTTGGCCCAACTCTTGATTAATTGAGCGAGTTATCTTATTTTTTTCTCCACATTTTTTAATTTCTATAAATAAGCAAAACAACATTAAAATTCTAATTTAATAATTTATTTCGAGCAAATATTAGATAATAAAGGGTATAAAAATATTATAATCTATGGTTTAACAAATACCCAACACTTAAGTTTGCTCATCCTCGAATAAAACAAAACGAAAAATCCTAGAAAATGAAAATAAAGTCCTAATTCACTATCGTAGGAATCATGGTTGCACTTAGCGTGTGCAACAAGCCGTTTAAACCCCTAGGCTACCCCTAGTGGACGAGTAAGATTTCGTGAGGATTTGCAGAAGATATACCCACAAAATCTAGAAAAGAAAATGAAAAAGAAAAAAGAGACAGAAACAGAAAAACAATTTGGATTTACAAAGATAAATATACAAGGAAAAAGGTTGTACATATTCTAACTAGCCAAGTTACCCATGTAACAAAGATATTGGCCTACATATAAATATAATGTACTCATCAAGGCTCTCTACCCCATGGATGACATCAAAGCACTAATTTTTCACCCCAACTATACATCAAAACTTTGAATCAATCCCAGTGCTTGTGTGTAAGTGCATCATCATCCTAGGGCTTAGGTTTACCAGAATCAAAGTCAATCCCACTTGACTGACACAAACTACATTATTGACTTATTAACATAGGAAGTAAGCTTTTCCAATAGCAGTATTGCCTCAAAGGGTAACACCCAATAGCACATGCGTCAAAGGGTAATGCCCAGTAGCGCATGTCTCAAAGGGATACTTGTCATTTCAAATTTTATTTCATTTCCTTCTTTTTTTTTCCTTTTCTTTTCATTTCTATTTTTTTTCCTTTTCTTTTCATTTCTTTTTTTTTATTTTCATTTTCTTTTAGAATACAAACAAAAAGCCAAAATAATCGTGTCAAAGACAAGTGAGAAAGCCAATCATGGAAGACTAAGACCTTAAGATAATGATAATGGGATAAACAAGGATTGGATTATACATCGATAATGAACAACTGGGGTTAGAATTAGGGCTTAGAATGACACACTGAGGATGGAGACCTATCATGCACATCATGCTTATATACAAGCTAATAATCAAAGCACAGGGAATTTAAGCTAGTCAGAGAAGTAAAGCTTCCCTAAAAAACAAAACAAAAATATTTTTGAATTTTCAAAGTTTCAAATTTTTTAAATTTTCTCTTTTTTTTAAAAACAATTTTTCGGTTTTCCCACCCCCACACCTAAATCATATAATGTCCTCATTGGAGTAGAAAGAAACACGAAGCATAGAAACGAAAAAGGAAAACAAGTATACAAAAATAAAAATCAAGACTCAGAAACAAAGAGGACACGACTCAAAAACAAATGTTCAACACATATATACAAAAGAGAAAAAGAAAAACAGCCAACTGTACAAAAAAAAAGAAAAAGAAAAAGGAAGAAAAAGAGAGAAGAAGTGAAGAAATTTCTTAGCAAACCAGGTCAGGTGCTAAGTACACCCGAGTTATCTCAACACAATCACCAATCAGGACTCGACTTGCGGAGTATCAGACACTCCACATCTTCTGTATTGGGCAACTCTAGAAATTGCTTCAAACGCTGGCCATTCACTTTGAAAGTGGCACAACTCTTAGGGTCCTGAATTTCGATTGCACTATAGGAAAAAATGCGTGAGACAATATAAGGACCCATCCATCGGGACCTCAATTTCCCTGGAAATAGATAGAGCTTAGAGTCATATAAGAGTACTTTCATTTCTAGGGTAAACTCTTTCCAAAGGATATGCTTATCATGAAACAACTTCGCTCTCTCTTCGTAAGATCGAGCACTCTTATAAGCTTCAGCTCTAATCTCATCAAGCTCACTCAGTTGCAGTTTGTGCTCCTTACCGGCCTCAGTCAAGTCATAATTAAGCTTTCTAATGGCTCACCAAGCTCTATGCTCTATCTCAACAGGGAGATGACAAGACTTATCATAAACAACCCTATAAGGTGACATATGTAAGGGAGTTTTAAAAGCCATCCTATAGGCCCAAAGAGCATCTACGAGTTTGTGAGACCAATCTTTCCTATTCCGACTCACTGCCTTTTCTAGAATTTGTTTGATCTGCCAATTGGACACCTCAACCTAGCCACTAGTTTTGGTATGATAAGGGGTAGCAATTCTATGGACTATTGAGTACCTCTTCAGTAAGGCATCAAATGATCTATTATTAAAATGGGTGCCCTTATCACTAATGACAGCACGAGGCATGCCAAATCAAGTAAAGATATTTTTCCTAAGAAACTTCACAACCACCTTAGCATCATCGGTCCTAGAAGGAATGATCTGAACCCATTTAGAAACATAGTCCACAACCAATAAAATGTACTCATTCTCAAAGAAAGATGGAAATAGTCCTATAAAATCAATACCCCACACATCAAAAATCTCCACCATAATGATGGGGTTCAGTGGCATCATATCTCTCTTGGTGATTCTACCCAACTGCTGGCACCTAGGACAACTCTTACAATACTCAAAAGCATCACTAAACAGAGTAGGCCAATGGAAACCACATTGAAAAACTTTAACTTCAGTCTTCCTACCACTAAAATGCTCCCCACATGTCTAGTCATGACAAAAAGAAAGGACGCTCCTCACCTTATTGTCGGGAATACACCTCCTAAACTCTTGGTTGGAGTAATACTTAAACAAATAAGGATCATCCCAAATAAAGAACTTTACAAGGTGGAAGAACCTATCTCTGTTATTCTTAGTCCAATCCTAAGGGATCCCACCAGCAACTAGGTAATTAACAATGTCAGCATACCAAGGATCAGAGTGGACAGCATATAATTGCTCATCGGGGAATTACTTAGAAACACTAGGCTCACTCTCTCTATCATAGAGAATCCTAAACAAATGGTTAGCTACAAGGTTCTCAGAACCTTTCTTATTCCTGATTTCACAGTCAAACTCCTATAAAAGTAATATCCATCTAACAAGTCTAGGCTTAGCGTCCTTCTTAGAAAGAAGGTGCTTAAGAGTAGAGTGGTAAGTATAGACAATCACATGAGACCCAATTCTATAAGATCTAAACTTCTCAAAACCAAAGGTCGTAACCAAAAATTCTTTCTAAGTAACACTGTAGTTCAGTTGGGCATCATTCAGATTATGAATAGTACAGTAAATCACAGGGGCTTCTTATCAACGCGCTTCCCTAAAACAACCCTAATAGTATAATCAGAAGCGTCACACATCAATTCAAATGGTTCTCCCTAGATGGAAGGATGAAGAACAGGAGCACAGGTTAATGCTTCCTTAAGCTTAGAAAATGCCTGAAGGCATTTCTCACAGAAGTGAAATGGCACATTCTTAGCTAGTAGATTAGGCAAGGGCTTCGCTATCTTACTAAAGTCCTTAATGGAGTGACGATAGAAGCCAACATGTTCAAGGAAAGACCTCACCTCTTTCACATAGGTGGGAAGGGGAAGATTAACAATTAGATCAGTCTTAGCCATATCTACCTCCATTCCATCTTTAGAAATAATGTAGCCCAAGACTATCCCCTTTTTAACCAGGAAATGACATTTCTCCTAGTTCAAAGTCAGTTTTTTCTCCTTACACCTTTCCAAAACTTTTCTTAGATTAGACAAACAATCATCAAAGGAAGACCCAAATACAAAGAAGTCATCCATGAAAATTTCCATACACTACTCAACTAGATCTGAGAAAATAGAAATCATACATCTTTTAAAGGCAGCAGGGGCATTGTACAGTCCAAACGACATTCGTCTAAAAGCATAAGTCCCAAATGGACAGATGAAAGTAGTCTTCTCCTGATCCTCATGAGTAATAGAGATCTGGGTATAGACAGAGTATCCATCTAAAAAGTAATAGAAGAAATGTTCAGCCAACCTCTCTAACATCTAGTCCAAGAAAGAAAGGGGAAAGTGATCTTTCCTAGTGACAACATTCAATTTTTATAGTCTATAAAATATGCCACCCAGATTGAATTCGAGTAGGGACTAACTCGTTCTTGTCATTCCTAATCACGATAATCCTGGTCTTCTTAGGAACAAATTGAATGGGGCTAACCCACTTAGTATCAGAAATGGAATAGATAATCGCATGGTCTAACCACTTCAGCACTTCCTTCCTAACTACTTCATGGAGAGTCGAGCTCAAACGCCTTTGACGGTCATGGTAGGGCTTAGCATTGTCCTCTAAATAAATTCTGTGCTACACAATGGAAGGACTAATGCCCTTAATATCCCTAGAGTCCAACTTAGAGCTTCCTTGTTCTCTCTAAGTAAGGTAATCAATTTTTCCTCTTGGTCTCGATCTAGGTCAGAAGCAATGATGACAGGTAAAGATTCATCGGGTCTGAGAAATGCATACTTGAGAGAATCAGGAAGAGGTTTCAATTCAAGAGCAGGGGAGAAACATATTCAGAAATAGAATCAGGAACAGCAGTGAGCAAATAATCAACAGTAGAGCACAAGTCACTAAACTCAAACACATATTCAGGCTCATCATCCATAAGAAATGACTCATACTCAGTAGTAAATGCATCATCAAAAGCATAATCAAGTATAGAATCCTCTACCCAGTAAAGAGTAGAGAACTCCATATCATCGAAACCAGAAGGCTGTTTTTGCATGATAAAGATGTTCAGCTCTAAGGTCATGCCGCCAAAAGACAGTCTCATCATGTCATTCCTGCAATTAATGAGGACATTGGTAGTGGCTAAAAAAGGACGCTCTAGAATCACCGGGACTTGACTAGCTACATTGGACACCATCCCAGTCTCAATCACAATGAAGTCCATTGGGTAAATAAATTCACCCACTCTGATCAGCACATCCTCAACTATCCCTTTTGATAACCTAGTCGATCTATCAGCTAGTTGAATAACCATCTTAGTAGGTTTCAGCTCACCTAACCCTAGCCTCTCATACTCACTGAGGGGTATCAAGTTGACACTGGCCCCTAAATGAAGCAAAGCTCTATGAACAAGCTGACTATAGAAATAATCAGGCAACCGGGGCCCTTAAACTTTATTGGAATCTGGTGAGAAAGAATAGAACTAGCACTAGAGGCAAAGAAAGCCTTCTATTAAGCAATAATTTGTCCTATTTTACATACCTCTTTTACCTAATTTTAGCTCGTATAATAATATAATTTTTAGAGTTTTTTACTTGTTTTATTTGCTTTTGTAGGCAATAAACTTTAAATTGAGTAAACGTCGCGAAAAGGAGCGAAGATGGGCAAAATGAGCGAAAGCCAGCAAAAAGGGGCGATCGAGGGGGACTGAGCCACCGTGCCAGAGAAGTGGCACGGTGGGACCGTGCCACCCTAGCACGGTCGTGCCTTCCCCCCTGTTCGCCGTTCGCTCGATTTTTTTATTTAACCCTTCTTCGGGCATTTTCGCTCGGGGTCGCTTGGAGTTCTCTATGGCGATTTTTAGGCTAGGTTTTAGGTTAGTTTATCAAATAAAACCTCAATAGGAGGATTAGATTAGGATTTTAGATTGTAATTCCGAATTCAAGTTTGTGGATTTTCAAGTTCATTCAATGATTCAAGCATAAGTTTTCTCTCCTCTTTCTCTCTCTATTTTTGTTATCCATGTTCATCTTTTAGTTTACAATCTTTTGTGAGGTTTAGTAATTATAGTTATGAATCTTAGATTGTGATTAGCCTCTTGATGACTGATTGATCTTTGTTTGGGCCTTTACCCCTCTTGTTTATACTAGAATCTAAGGTTTTCTTTCACGCCCGCCAAGTGTTCGATGAAATGCTTGAAAGAACTTTCATCCATATTTTGGGGCAATTAACTTATGTTGAGAGGTAGGGTTGACTGTCTAGCGTGGGTAGAGAGAATAGTTAGGATTGGGACATGAAAATAGTCTCGTCGTTAGTTAGATAAAGGTTGTTAATCTTGTAGTCTAATTGACCTAATTCCATAAAAATAGGTGATTAAAACATTTAGACTAGCCTATTGACCTTTGAGAGAGGGCTTAGATGGACTTTAATTGGGCAACTGATCATCCTTGAATTACTAGCATAACTTGGGAAGGTGAGGGTTTGAATTGATTAGTTAGTCTACCTTAGGTTTAATTACAATTGAAGTCTTCTTTGTTTAGTAGTTAGTTTTACTTCTCTTCACCTTTGATTTTGCCTAGATTGATATGCTCGAGTGAACTTTGGTAGTTGGAAATACAACTCCCTGTGGATGACACCCCAAGTACTCAACTATACGCCTTGCACTTGGGGTTTCTAAATATTAAAAATCTGTTTTTCCCTAACAAGTTTTTGGCGCCATGGCCGGGGAGTTGGCGTTTTTCAATATCGGGGTTTATTTGAGCATTTGAGGCTAGGCTTTTTTTTAAAAAAAATCCAAAAAAATTTAAAAATCAAAAATTTGAAAAAAATCGAAATGGCTATTTTTCATTTCCCTCAATTTGAGCACGAACCTCTTTGATAATATTTATCTCGATTTAATGATTATCGTGCTCAATATATGCATTTCACATATGAAAAATAGGAAATATGCGATGTTGTGCTTGAGGGGATGACACATGAGACCCGAACCACCCTTGAGTCCATGTGTTATGGTGGTTTGTGTTCCTTAGATGTTGATGGTATGTGGGACTTATTTGAGTCTTTGGCCTGGTATCAGTGGCGATTGCTAGTGAGTCTTTTGAGTGCCCTTCCCCCACTTCTTATGATTTTCACGCTTATTCTCCTCCTGTGTGCTCTTATTGTTCATCTTTTGACCATAATGCGAATTCTTATCCCTATTATGATATCTTTGATGAATGTTATGCTAAGCTTGATGCCAAGATAGGCACAATGAATAAGCGACTTCAGAGTTTTGTTGGTAAGATGAGGGAGAGTGGCCTATTGTATGAGACCGACCCTAGTCCATCTTCTCCTAGACTTGAGATCAGTCTCTATAATGATTATGAGTCTTCCCTTCCCCTAGAGTTGACTTTTATTAATGTTACATCTTCCATTGACCTTGGGGAAGTGTTTGACCCTCCCTTGACTCCTTCATCACTTGTCGCTCCATCCTTACCTAGCACACCTAGAGACACTACTGAGGGTACCCTTGCACTTACTTTCTTCTCCCCCCCTTTAGCTCAGTGCATGAGGTTAGAGATGGGTGAGCCTCCGAGGGGTGGCGCTAGTTTTGTTGAGGATGATTCGCTTGATTAGTCAGGCGATATTGCACTGTTAGAGCCTTCTTCTGAGGAGTTATATAGCGATGATGTGAAGGTTAGTGCAGCTCCTAGCATTGAGCATATTGATCCCATTTACACCGAGCCACTTTACTTGACCCCCATTTCATTCCCTTTACTTCCCACTAATCCTTCCCTTTGTCATGCATTTCATAAGTCCCTAGGTGATATTAACGGGTTTCACCCGTCAGTTGATCCATATTGCACATACCTAAAGGACGTGCCTAGGAAAATCTTGTGGAGTACTTTCTTTGATCATGATTTTGATTTTTCTATAGCATTTGACGAGTTTAAGAGGGCACTAACTTTATTTGCTCCATCCTTACTAGTGTTCTCTTATTCACACCATTCTAAGATGCATGCAACAGTACACGACAAGCTCTTATGAGCATTGACCGCATCCAAGTTTCTGACTCGCATCTTGAGAGACAAGGAGTGGCTGATACTCCTTGCACCCTTGTGGCATAGTTCGGGTACATTCACCTGGTATAATCGTTCTCACTCTCCCCCCCCTTCTTTTTATTTTTTATTTTCTCTCTTTTTGTTTTTGTTTAGTTTTGGATATTAGGATTGTACTTTTGTGGTGATCATTTTGAGGAGAAATTTGGGATGTTGTTGAGCCATTGATGGCTTGATCACCGTTTTTGTGTTTTTGTAGATATTTGTGTATTGTGATTGGTGGTGTTGATGGATTGGCATATCTTTATTTTTGATGGTTAGTTTTGTATATATGTGTGGTCTTGTTTTTGATTTGGTGAGTGTTTTTGGGAGAGTGTGCTAGCTTGTATATGTGTGCAGGTTTAGTGTTCTTGTGTGTTGTTTGTTTTATTTTGTGTGTCTTGCGTGTGATTTTGTTTTCTTTATTTTTGTGTGTTTTGTGGTTGGTCAGCTCCCAATGAGGACATTGTGAGATTTAGATGTGGGGGTGGGGTCATCTGCCCTTTTGTTCTTATTTTAATGAAAGTTTTTCATTTATTTTTGTGTAAATTTTTCATTTTTTCTCTTTTTTGTATAATTTTTCATTTTTTTTGGGATTTAGGGGAGTTTTGTATTATTTTGATCAGCCTTGATCTCTGGTTGGCTATTAGCTCGTATATAAATATAATGTGCATGATAGATATTGGTCCCAAGTTTGTCATTTTAGGCCTTAGTTCTAACCCAACAGTCCATTGTAATTTTACAATCCAGTCCTGATTTATGTATTATCATTATCTTACATTTTTAGTCTTTTATGATTGGCTCTCCCACTTATCTACTGTACAGTTACCTTTGTATGTGCTTGCCCTCCTTTTCTAAAAACAAAAACAAAAACAAAAACAAACAAACTCAAGCGCTACTGGGTGTATCCCTTTGAGGTGTGGCAAGAGTTTGGAATGACAAAGAAGAAGAAAAAGAAAAAAAGGGGGAAGAAAAGAGTTTGGAATGACAAGTACCCATTTGAGGCATGCACTACTGGGTGCTACCCTTTGAGGCAATACTGCTACTGGGGAAGCTTGTTTTCCATGCTAACAAATCAATAAAGTAGATTGTGTCAGTTAAGTGGGATTGAGTTTGATTTTGAAAAGTCAAAGTCTTAGGGTGATGATACACTTACACACCAGGCACAGGATGGATTCAATGTTCTCATGCGTCGTGGGGTGAAAAGCTGATAGCTGGACGCTATTCTTTGGGATGATGTGCCCTGAAATGCATATAATGCTTGTGTACAGACTGATACTTGAGTTACTAGGGGGTTTTGGTTGATCCGATTGTGTACAGTTTATCCCAATGTATATTTTGTGTTTTGTCATTTTTATTTTTCAATTTTGTTTCTCTTTTCTTTGTTTTCCTTTTTGAGATTTTATGGGTATATCTTCTGCAAACCCTCATGAGACCTCACTCGTCCACTTAGAGGAGCCAAGGGGGTTTAAAGGGCTTGTTGCATACGCTAAATGCAACCGTGATTCCCACGAAAGTGAATTAGGTTCTTAGGTTAATTTTTCTTTTGTTTTGCTAGAGGACGAGCAAAAGATAGGTGTGGGGGTATTTGTTAGGCGATAATGTAACGTCCCCAACCCTAAGGCTAGGAGTGTTAACGTTTGTCTTTAAATCCTGGAACGAAACGGACAGAGTTTTCTCTGAAAACTGACCGTTTTTCCAGGCTTAAGCCTTACATTGAATTCCCTGCAATTAATGCAAAAATAAAATCAACTCAACGGCTACCCGCCGGAGTTCACGGCTCTACGGGCCACCCGCCCAGAGCATATTAACCAGCGCAGTTCAATACTAATATGATGATACAACTCCATGGACCACACTACCGGGGTATTGGGGTTATATTCTAAATATAAATAACCATACTGAGCGAATCGACATGACATGCAGCATGCGCACACGAGGACTTAAATTACATAGAAATGAATGGTTACATTATACTACATTTCGCAGCTCACATGCAGGCATGTCGCTTTATTCCTAGGGCAGCAATAACTCCATTTCGGCTTACTTGGGCCGACCTTTACTGGCTAATTCAGAAACCTGGGGACACAATAACAGATGAAAGTGAGCAATAAACGCGTAATGGATAACTCTGCCCCTCCCTAGCAAATATTATCAAGACAACCATAACTTACGACCACCATTCGTAGGTTCGTAGGTTCTCCCCAGAATAGCTGTGCCCAATGAACTTACCAAAAGAATCCCATGTGAACTTGTAAACTCAATGAAAAGAAAAAGGTTTAACCCGTAAGTACCACTTGCTGGAATTTCCGTTGTGCAAACCTTGTATGTTACGCAACAACAGCTAAAACGTAATACGTAATGCTCAGCACGTTACAGTTTATTCCAGTTCATATAAGTTACGCCGTATAAGCTCATTAAACTTCATTGAAGATGCTGCCAGGCAATAGACGTTATGAGTTTAGGAATTACCTTAGAGCAATCAACACGTTCAATGCGAGACAATCTCTACACTGAAGACTTTACTATACTATTCAGTAGTTAGTCAAGCGCACGAATAGGTGTATGTGAGAAAACATGAAAACTATTCACTAATCAGGTAGCACATTAACCTTTGAAATTCACACTCGTGGTTCTTAAAAGTGATACACTTATAAACCCTCATAGGATATGAGAGTTTCCTTTGCCCTTGGGTTGCTACTAATTGATGAGATTTTGCCACGTATGGTTTTGATTCTCCTGCCTATTGGCAGAGCTATGAAAACATTGACCAGCTACTGATAAGACAAGGAAACTCAAGTGGGAGGCTCACAAAGCACGTTGATTCAATAGATAAAGCATTGGAATGGTGAGTCGAAGCCCAATACGTACAATCCCATGCAGTAAAATAAGTTTCATGTGAAATCCGTTGGGCAGGCCGCATTTGAAACATTTTGTTTTGCAAACAGGAGAGAGAAAATATGTAAGTACAATTGAATTGCCGATTATCATCTGAAAGTGAACCCCTTGGTCGATGTACATCTTGAAACGATCATACTTTGGGTGCTCACCCCCCAAGCCGATCAAGAAGCCTGAGTTGCGCCGCGCGCGGGTATATTGATGGGCATAAGCCCCAATGCTTGGTCACTGGTCTTGAAACGATCATACTTTGGGTGCTCACCCCCCAGGCCGATCGAGAAGCCTGAGTTGACGCCGCGCGTGGGTATATTAATGGGCATAAGCCCCAATGCTTGGTCACTGGTCGGGGTCACTTGTTTATATGACAAAACACTGAGAAACTTGGTTCATTGAATGAATCTTGTGTTACATTGCTTTGCTGAGAAATACATGAATTTTCGAAGAGCACAGGCAGTGTACGTACTGGGTCATTGACATCCATACCCTCATCGTTTCTAACTAGTCAATATAACCCATATATGGATAGATTCAATAAGCTTCTGATCAATATCCTTCATAATTTCCGCTATTTGACTGATAAACATCCCTATGCATTTAAATGATAGCAATCATAATCGATCAGCTGTGTACATACTTACTAAACTTCCTATGATCGATAAAGTATAGTTGGTCACTGAATTGCCCTAACCTGAGCAAACAACACCATTCAGTGGTGCGTTATAACAAGCGTACATATAGCCACATGTGTCCACAAACGACAACACTTTATTCGATAAATTAAACATAATTTGATCTTAAACATATACAATGCATCTCGAAGGAACAGCTAGTCTACTTGTTTCGAAGCTAAACACATTTCAATAACCTCGAATTTAGCTCATTTGCATGCATTGGTGAATTAACTCGAATGGGAGCGATACATGTTAAAAATGACTTCGCTTTTGATCCTTTAAGTAACTTGAATCGGTGCTAAACACGTTAAACTAACTGCGTTTTTAATTGTCTTTCATGCATGAACTAATTAACTTGAATCGATGCTAAACGCGTTAAACTAACTTCGTTTTTAATTCTTTTTCATGCATGAACTAATTAACTTGAATCGATGCTAAACACGTTAAACTAACTTCAAATCAACACATCAAGCATGATTTACATTCATTGATTCGAAGCAACGCTAAACATAGTTAAATCACTAAATCAATGGGTCGTTGTAAAATCAAATAATTCTCTTATAACCGATTATAATTCGATAACTATATATATACAATCGAATGCATTTCACATAATCGATATACGATATATATTGTGGATAACTTGTTCAATGCGCTCAATATGTATACTAGGCATAAATTATCAGTCCCAATTCAACCCGAATAAACTATAATCGATAAACTTGCATCGAATTTAAAGATAACTAGGAGGAAGAGGAACCCCACCTCGAATCCAAGCTAAATGACCCGTTTTAGGGCGTGATTCGGGTTGGCTCGGTGTGGGTTCGGTCCATCCTCTGCTCAGCCGCTGCCTCGATCGTCCTCAGCCGTCTCTGCTCGCCGCCGTGTCGCCAGCGTCCGGCGAGAGTGGCCGGCCGTTCTGTGGCGGTCGCGCGAGGGCCTGGGTCCCTGAACCTCGCCCGCGACCTCCGTCTCCCCACCATCTGCCTCTCCCTGGCTGACTCTGCCTCGGGGGTCGCCCGGGGGGGTCATGGCCGGGGTCGGCCGCCCCTCGCCGGCAGCCCACCGGCGCTCCTCCCTCCTCCCTCTCCCTCTTTCTCTAGCGTGTGTGTGTGTGTGTGGCAGGGTCGGGGGAACCCCCCCTTCGCGACCCTTCTGCCCGAGAGAAGGGGCTTCTTTTTTTTTTTTCCTTTTCCTTTTGTTCTTGCTGCTAGCTGATAATAACACCAACCCCCGACCTCCAAATCTTAAACTGTAACCATTAATATAATCGTCAGGCACCAATAAAACTAATGATAATGATAATAAGAATATTCCTTTCAATGAATTCAGCATTTTTCAATTTATAGCGATATAAAATAACGAAATCGACTTAACGAAGGGAATAAAAAACCCCGGGTGTTACAGATAAATTGTCTTATTTTACGGGCCCCTTTTACCTAATTTTAACTCGTATAATAATATAATTTTTAGAGTTTTTTTCTTGTTTTATTTGCTTTTGTACGTAATAAACTTTAAATCGAGCAAACGTCGCGAAAACGTGCAAATGAGCAAAAGCCAACAAAAAGGGACGACAAGGGGGGCCGAGCCACCGTGCTAGAGAAGTGGCACAGTGGGACCGTGCCAGCCTGGCATGGTGGGACCGTGCCACATGGCACGGTCGTGCCTTCCTCCTGTTCGCTGTTCGCTCGATTTTTCTATTTAACCTTCCTTCGGGCGTTTTCGCTCGGGGTCGCTTGGGGTTCTCTGTAACAATTTTTAGGCTAGATGTTAGATTAGTTTATCAAATAACACCTCAATAGGAGGATTAGATTAGGATTTTAGATTGTAATTTCGGATTCAAGCTTGTGGATTTTCAAGTTCATTCAATGATTCAAGCATAAGTTTTCTCTCCTCTTTCTCTCTCTATTTTTGTTATCTATGTTCATGTTTTAGTTTACAATCTTTTGTGATGTTTAGTGATTATAATTGTGAATCTTAGATTATGATTAGCCTCTTAATGATTGATTGATCTTTGTTTGGGCCTTTACCCTTCTTGTTTATGCTAGAATCTAAGGTTTTCTTTCACGCCCGCCAAATGTTCGATGAAATGCTTAAAAGAGCTTTTATCCGTGTTTTGGGGTAATTGACTTATGATGAGAGGTGAGGTCGATTATCTAGTGTGGGTAGAGAGAATAGCTAGGATTGGGACATAAAAATAGTCTCGTCGCTAGCTAGGTCGAAGGTTGTTAATCTTGCAGTCTACTTGACCTAATCCCATGAAAATAGGTGGTTAGAACATTTAGACTAGCCTATTGATCCTCGAGAGAGGGCTTAGGTGGACTTTAATTGGGCAACCGATGATCCTTGAATTACTAGCATAACTTGGGAAGATAAGAATTTGAATTGATTAGTTAGCCTATCTTAGGTTTAATTATAATTGAAGTCTTCTTTGTTTTAGTAGTTAGTTTTACTTCTCTTCACCTTTGATTTCGCCTAGATTGATTCGCTCGAGTGAACTTTAGTAGTTGGAAACACAACTCTCTACGGATGACACCCCAAGTACTCAACGATACACTTTACACTTAGTGTTTATAAATATTAGAACTCTGTTTTTCCCTAACACCTTCTTAGGGACATTAGTAACTCTCTTGGTCGTGCACAGATCCTTTAAGAACCTAGCACACGGAGGCATCTGTTGAATAGCATCGAGTAAAGGAATGTTGATTTTGACTTGAGAGAAGGTCTCTCTCATCTTCTCAACATAAGCTTGATTTTTCTTCTTAAGCCTATGAGGAAAAGGAGGTAAAGGCATATGAACTTTCTCATAAGAAGAGGAAGAAGGAGAAGAAGAACTCTTAGAAGGTGAAAGGTCAACTGAATCAGAAGAGTTTTTCTCTTTAAGCTCCTCTATCTTAGACGGTGACTCAAGATGAAGGTAAGTATTAGAATCATTGGAGATACCATTAGTAGCATCCCCTAATTCACTGGATGACCCAGTTTCTGGAGGTGAAGAAGAAAAAGAAGAAGAATTTTGGAAGAATTGGTAAGGATACTCACAGGGCTCATCAGGATTTCTCACTTGGTTATCAATCTCTCGACCAGAACGGAGAGATATCACTGCGTTAACTTTTCTCACGGGCTCACTAGGGTTACTAGAAGAAGAGGAGGTGTGAACCTTAGGGTTCACATCAGGTTGACTAGGAAAAGTAGTTGACTCCCTAGAAGATGATGCTAATTGGGAAAACTGTTCAGTCATCATTCTCATTATTCTTTCCATGTTAGCATTAATCATTCTCTTCACATTGTTATTAATTCTCCTCTCTATTTTATCAATATCAGTGTAACTAGGAGGAGGTTGAACTTGAGCTACTAGAGGTAGAGGTTTACATACATTAGGCACACTTAGAGAATTTGGTCTCTGAAAGGAACTAGAAGGGTGAGAGATGGGCTGGAAGTTAGGAATTGCAGCTTTTGGTCTATTACTCCAAGAAAAGTGAGGGTGATTTCTCCACCCTGGGTTATAATAAGGGGAGAAAGGGTCGTTCTTAGGTCTCCGAAAAATGCCATACTCGTTTGCTTTTGTCCAGTTGCTAACTGGTGAGCAAAATAAGGACAAGCACTCAAAGAATGGTCTAAGGCTTGGCAATGAGAACAAGACACTATAGAAGTTTGGGATAGATGGGTTATTTGGGGAGTCAATTCCTTCAACATGTTTTCTAAAACAGCTATATAAGACTCTAAGTGACTTACATCAGAGACAGAATGCAATCTACTCCTTACAAACGTAGAACTTAAGCTATCATAACAAGTGGTTTCCTACTGCATAGTTTTCTCAACTAAGTCCTCTAAAAATTCCCAAGCAGTTGTGGCACTTTTAGAAAGAAAGTCACCCTAACTCATAGACTCTACCATGATTTTAGTCTGTTGGTCAAGTCAATCTGACACAAACGTGCTTGGTTTAAACTATGATGGGGATACTGGGGTAACAAATTCTTGAACCTATCAAAATGTTACCAAAATGATTCCCTATCTAATTGTACAAATTGATTGATTTCATTCCTTAACTTAATAGTCTTGGCATTAGGGAAATATTTTCTTAAGAACAATATTACAAAATCATTCCAAGAAGTTATAGAATTAGCAGTCAAGCTATACATCCAATGTTTAGTACAATTTTTCAAAGTAAAAGGAATTAATTTCATTCGCACAACATCAATGGGGATATTAGGGAAATGCATCATAGAACAAACTTTTTGGAATTTCCTCAAAAATAAATAACTTTCCTCTAAACCTGTAAATTTAGGGAGTATTTGAGTATAGTGAGGTCTTAATTTGAAGGTCATATTGTATCTAAGGTAAGGTATAGTGAAGCAAGATGGCAAAAGCAGTCCTAGGAGGATAGAAAATATCGCTCAAAGATCTTTCTTGTGCCATTTCTTCTAATTCAAGCTTGGGTTCAGGTTCGGGTTCCAAGTCAGGTTGGATTTACTTCTAACAAGTCGATGATTTTCAGGATTTCTAGCCCAACCAATCATATAAATCCCACACCTTCACTAGAGGTTCTATTTTTGGTCTTTTCTTTTTCTATTTTTTGTTTGGATTTTTTTATTTTTTTTTTTTTTTCTCTTTTGTTTTAAACCACAAAACAAGAAAGTAAATCAAACCTAAAAACAATATACAAACAGAAAATGGGCAAATTGAAAACAACACTTCAAAGACAAACAACTAGAAAGAAAATTAGAAAATAAACGACGCCTGATCAACCCAATTCTAAAAATAAAAATAAAATAGAAAATAAAACTCTTAAAATCAAAACTAAATATACAAAAAATTTCACACAATTATAAAGGACATAAATATAATTTTTCTTGAATTTTTTCTATCCCAAAACTATTCAAAAAATTGTAAACAGATTATTAAGTCCAAAATTCACAGAAACATCCAAACAATCCAAAAAATTTCAGAAAAATTCACACTTACTATAAAAATTATGATGAACCTAGGACAAATATTAGCACAGCAAAAATCACACCAGAAATGCTCCAAAAAATTCAAATAGATTTTATATCAGTAGAAAAATCTGCACTGTTCTGATTTTTTTTTTTTTTTTTTGGGGATCGGTTCTACTTTGTTTCTTTTGTTGCACATAAACCAAATTCATTAGTACTATTTTTTTCAGCAACAAATAACCTCTAAAAATTAAAATAAAACTAATCTCAACAAAAAATCAAAATCAAAATACTAACTTAATTTTAAATCAAAACTAAACTAAATTACTAAAACGAAATAATGACTTAATTAAAATAAAAAATCACAACAATAAAATTAAAACGAAAGGGACTCAAATGACTCGAATAACTAAACTACGACTTGATGAAACCAAATTGCACAAATCCATCCCCGGTAACGGCGTCAAAAACTTATTAGTAAAATCCGCACGCACAGGGGTTTTCGTTATAGTGCTTATGGGTATCGTCTTTAGGGATGGGTTGTGAATTTAGATTGCCTAAATTTTCATCGAAATTGATACCAAGTAATAACTTAACCGACTCCAAGGTAAATTTATTTCACAAATTGATGGTCTAAATAAACAAGATGATTTCATCAAATTCTGAACCATTCAGGTGCTTGTAAATAATCTAGCCAAAGTGGGAAGCCACAACTGCAAATATTTCCACCCCACCAACACTCCGCCGTGTTTGTTTGTTTAGCCAGATAATTGACTGAACTATATTATCATCGAAACAAAGCAACAACGCAAGGTGCAAAGCAACTCAGAAACAGATCCCAAAGCCGAGTAGCCACAAGAAACCTCAGAGAATCCTTACCAGAAATTCAATCCAAAACTCTTCTCTCAATTGAGCTAACGATTGTTCAGGGTGATTACAATTTCAAAAACTCGAAATCTGGGTCTGAAAGTTGCGACAAAACAGAACTCACAAAAAAAAAAAAGACAAGAAATCAAAGCAAAATTTTAACTCAGTGCCAGAACGAAGTTAAACAGATTCGAAAACTCAAGAAACCGAAACCCCCAAACTGAAAATTCCAACTCAACCTGAACAAACTAGAATCCAAATTACACCAATTTGTGAGCTTAAAACCTAGATCTGAACACAAAATGGAGATGAAAACTGAAAAATAATATGAATCCTCTCAACTAGAAATTGAATCTATAATCTAAAAAGAGTGAGGAAAACGTGAACTCAGATCCCCCTAGAGCCGAGTCTTCGAACTCCATTTCAAGCTATGCAAAAATGCCGTTCTCCATCCGTTTGATTGCCTCCATTATTTGACGAATTAATGGCTGTCAATGCTTTGTAACGGTGGCCTTGATGATGGTGATGATTAAGGATCATGAAGGAGGAGAGAGAAAGGAAGTAGCGGATGCGATTTGGAAGAAAGACAGCCGCCATGCTCTGTTCAGGTCCTCTGCTTTCGTTCTGCTGGGTAGTTGACGCATCGAGGAAGAAGAAAGGGCATGGAGGAGATCACGTGTAGGGCATGCTTCTCTTTAAGTGAAAACAGGCTGGGATTAAGAAGGGGGGAAGCCAATCTGCTTGGAAAGAATGGGGCCAGGCCCTGCTGAGGGAGAAAAGGAGGGAGAGAAGAGAGCAGAAGGGGGTCGCTGACTGCCACTTGGGCCTCGGTTCTGGGCCGCTGGTTGGACTGTTCTTGCTCTTCTATTTCCTTTCTTCTTCTCCTAGTCCAACTCTTGATTAATTGAGCAAGTTATCTTATTTTTTCTCCAAATTTTTCAATTTCTACAAAATAAACAAAATAATATTAAAATTTTAATTAAATAATTTATTTCGAGCAAATACCAGATAATAAAGGGTATAAAAATATTATAGTTTATGGTTTAACATCTTATATTCGTTCTCTTCATTCACTTTTCATTCATTCTATAGATTATCCAAGGAAGATTCTTGTTTCTAGTCCTTTCAAGGATGAAAAGTCTGACGCTTGGAAAAGTTGTCATGATTGCATTTTTAGCCAAGTTAGCTTCAACAAAGGAACAATTGATTAGCCTGAGCATAGGTCACCTCTGCACTTTTTTTGTAAAGATGCAATGATGTGAAATTTCCATGCTTGTTAAACTCTCTGAATCAAGAGAAAATGTTATTTATTTTGAAACTGCCAAAGATCTCTGGAAGGAACTTGTTGAAAGATATGGCCAGACAAACAAAGCTGACGTGTTTCAAGTGCAAAAGGCTTTATCTTGTATTGATCAAGTAGATATAGACATTGCTACATATTTCAACAAAGCCAAGGAACGTTGGGACATGTTCGCAACCTTAAACTCTTTGGCTTATTCTTGTGGCCAATGCACCTTTGGCATCAATGCTAAACTAAATAAGTATCAGCAAAAGCAAAACTCATTCAATTTCTTATGGGGTTTAAATTGAACTTACACTGCAATAAAGGGTAATATTCTGATGATTTACCTTTTCCCATGTCTTTCACAAGCCTATTCTCTGATTTCACAAGAAGCTAAGCAAAGGCAAGTGAAGAATACCACTTAGTTCTTCATTGAGAGTGCTTCTTTTTTTACTAGTTTGAACATGAACAACCCTCAAAAAGTACGCCAAGATTCTAAGATGTAACTTGTATGATTTATGCAAAGATCCTGGAAACACCAGAGAAATGATATAAATGTCATGGATTTCCCAGCAATAGAAAGCAAGCTAAGGGCAAGTCTAACAGGATTGCTACTAATGTTCAAGTTGAAGTTGATTAAGGTGGAAATTTTGGTCTTAGTGCTTCTTCTGAACAAGTTGGATCGGGCCTGAACTTGGAGCAGTTAAACATGCTGATGTATCTTGTCAACAACATTCAACTAAATAGACAAGAAAGTTTTAATTGACAGATTTTGTTGCTTTTTCTCCTCATATTACTTGCTGCCTTTTCAAGATGTTTAATAAGGCCTGGATTATTGACTTAGGTGCTACGGATGACATGCAATGGAAATCTTTTACATAGTTTGAGGGATTGATAGCTCCTTTGTATTTACTTTACCTAATGACGACAAGGTTCAAGTGATACAATTTGGTGACTTAAAGATTTTTGATAATGTAATACTTGTGGATGTACATTCAGGGACTACTCGTTTTCAGCATTTTGTACATGCTATGTGCTCCAATCTACTCAAACCTGCTCCAACTTACTGAAACCTGCTAACTGCTAGTCAAACATACTTCAATCTGCTCCAATATGCTCCAACCCACTCTAAACCCTCCAAACAGCTCGAACAAAAAATAGAAGGTATGAGTCTATTCGAGCCAGTGGAGATCTAGCTTGGCTTTGCCCGATAAGTAACATCGAGCGCAAACACCAGTCAAGCTTTGACCAAGTCGAATTTGACTGAGTCATGCTCAAACTTTGCCGAACCGTGAAATTAATTTGTAATAAAGTAATATATAATTTTTAATGATGTAATTTGAAAATATAATATGCCATTAATATTTGTAATTTAACTTTACTATCTAGTATATATATTCCAATATTAATGGGTCGGTTTGAAATTAATGGATCAGTTTGAAAATATAATGGAAGCATACTTGATTTATCACAACTTTATATACATAAACTAGTTTTTTACCCGCGCGTTGCAAGATGGTTATCACTTCTTGGTTGATAAGTATTGGTATCTTTTTGTATATGTTGTTATTGGTGCTATACTATACTGAGTTCCATGTACTTAATTGTAGCACATTCTTATGATTTTATTTCATATAAAATCACCTTAATTATATGTATTTGAATTTTTTATGTTCAATGTATCTTTTTTAATCTTGTTAGTCAAGAAGTTTTTAATTATTTTTTTAATTTTAAGATATTATATGGTTTGACGCTGTGTGATTTTTTTAAATTTAAAATAATTTTGTGAAATAATCATATTCACGGTGGGAACAAAGTAGCGAAGAACGAAAAATCATAGTATTTTCAGTAATTTAACATTGTATTTCTTAAATTTGGACTTCATTTTAAGAAATGCATCATATGGTAATGTGAAATGTGATGTGTGAAAAGTAGTTTTAATATGAAATGTTCAATAACACATTAGATTTGTCGTCTTTACTGTCTATCAGTCGCCAGGTTCCGTCTTTAAATTATGTAATCTGCAAAAGTGACATATATTATACTAAGTTATGTTTTGATTTTTCATTTGTTCCTAACTACTTGTCATCAACAATGTGTTGTTAAATGTATGTAATGATTTTTTACATACTTATACATTAAGTAAAAAAAAAAAGATAATACTTTTGTATTAATTTGTACTTGCCTACAGAGAGGTATTTTAATTATAGACTTCTTATATATTTCATCTGCCTGAGTTGCCTACACAATATTGGAGGAATTTATTAATTGTTATTATTTTAATCTTTGATTATATTTAATTCTAAGAATCATAATATGTCATGGTCGTTGCATAATTAGAACTAATATTGTGTAGGTTTACAAACACTTAAAGATGTATAGTGTCATTTTTTTTTTTGGGGGGTAATTTGTAGTAGTGAAGTTATTTTAGATACATACATACTATTAGTAAGTTGTTGAACACTTCTTCATAAATAGTGTTTCTAGTGTATCATTCATAGTGTGTTCATTGTGATGTTTAATGATAAACTTTAAACCCTTTGGTGAAGTCACCCGTGATGCTACAATTCAGTTGTCCATGAGTTAATATCGATTTTGGAAGATAAACTCCTGCACATTTCAGTGATGGTTCTTGACTTGTATTTATAGTCATTGCATAGCGAATATGAATAGGAAATTGCCTTCTTTTTAATACGAATAATCACTTTGTCTTAGACAAGTGCAAAATAATTATAGAAATTGTAACCTTTATTCTGATATTGATAGAGAAAAGAATCAGATTCTTCCGTTTTAACCAATCAGTGCTTGGTAGGACTCATTTTTGTATCCTTCCACAACTAAGAATTATACGGGGGCACAAATTTTCTTTTTGATCCAATGACGACACAAACCTATATGAGATACTAATTATACTATGTGATTTTTGAGCGCAAAATATAATCTCAACTAAAATATAAATTAAATAAATTATTAAAACTTTTTTTAATATCATAAACGTAAGTTACAAATGTGAAAAGAAACTAAATATTGTACCAACTTAAAGCAGTCGTAAGCGAAACCCACAATCACATTAAGATCTTACTGTATTTCACAGTATCTAAATCCAATTATGTGACATGCTTAAGTAATCAAGCTTTGTAGTATGCGAAATAAGCAGCCCGATCAGCATTCAAGTGCCAACTCATGATATATATACTTAAAAATAAATATATAAAAATAAATATATTTAGATTTAGATGTCCAATATGTACTTACCTCAAGAATAATGTCCAACATACTCCAATTTTTTTCTTGGGTAACATCTAAATTATTTCTTTAGTCTATATTTAAGTGTTTTAAGACAAAATTCAATCACTAATTAGTAATAACATATGAGAAAAGTTGACATTAAATTGAATTAAAATTACATTGATAACCTAAATCCATCTTAATTACATGATAGAAGTCTTTTATATTGCTATCCTACAAGACATTCTTATCCCAAGTGGCACCCTAGATGGCATCCTATGTGGCATCTCACATGTTACTCATACATGAGTTTAATTTAACTTTTAATATATACGAGTTTTTTACCTGTGCGTTGCACAATAGCTATCACTCCTCAGTTGATAAGTATCAGTATCTTGTTTTATATGTTATTGTTGGTGCTATACCATTCTAAGTTCTATAAATTTGATGGTAGCACCTTTTTTCTGACTTTATTTTATATGAAGTCACCTTAATTATATGTACTTAAATTTTTGATGTGCAGTCTTTTTTTTAAAATCCTGTTAGTCAAGAAGTTTTTAATTGTCTTTTTTTTTGTTTTAAGATATTATGTGGTTTGATGCTACGTGGTTTTTTTAAAGTTTAAAATGATTTTATGAAATAACCATATTGACGGTGGGAACAAAGGAGCAAAGCAAAACTATAGTATTTTCAGTAATTTAATGTTGTCTTTCATAAACTTAGACTTTATTTTTAAAAATGCATCATATGTTAATGTGTGAAAAGTAGTTCTAATATGAAATATTCAATAACACATCAGATTTATCATCTTTGCTATCTATTAGTCTCCAACTTCCACTCTCAGATTAAGTAACCTGCAAAAGTAATATATATTATACTAAGTTAGGTTTTGATTTTTCATTTGTTCCTAATTACTTATCATCAACGATATGTTGTTAAATGTATGTAATGATTTTTTACATGCTTATACAATTTAGAGTAATTTATTAATTGTTATTATTTTAATCTTCAATTATATTTAATTCTAAGAATCACAATATGTCATAGTCTTTGCATAATTAGAACTAATATTTTATGGGAGTTTACAAACAATAAAAGATGTATAGTGCCATTTTTTGGTAATTTGTAGTGAAATTATTTTGAGTGCATACATACCATTGGTAAGTTGTTGAACGTTTCTTTGTAGACAATGTTTCTTGTGTATTATTCATAGTGTTCATTGTCATATTTAATGATAAACTTTAAAACCCTATAGTGAAGCCACTCGTAATGCTGTAATTCAATTGTCTATAACTCAATACCGATTTTAGAAGGTAAACTCCTACATATTTCAGTGAATGTCTTTGACTTTTATTTATAGCCATTGTAGACCAAACATGAATAGAAAATTGCCCTCTTTTTAATACGAATGACTACTTTATCTCAGATAAATACATAACAATTCTATGGATTGTAACCTTCATTATGACGTTGATCAAGAAAAGAATAAGATTCTTCCATTTTAGTTAGCCAACGCTTGTTAGGACTCATTTTTGTATCATTCCACAACTAAGAATTATATCAGAAAACAAATTTTCTTTTTGATCAAATGAAGACACAAACTTAGATGAGATATTACAAAATTAAGTCTTTATTTATAGGAATTGTAAATTGAGATAAACTCTAGAGTAAAATGAGTAACTGTTGGGATAATGAAGTAATTAATTTCAAAAATAACATATAATATAAGAATTAAAGGTGAGCATTAAAATGAAATACTGAGGTAATTTAGCAAAGGCAATATAATATTAAAAATGTACATTCAAATGAAATAATAAGGTAATGTACCAATAAGAATAAATTAGCAAAAGATTAGTTAGCACATGTGAGACCAAATGTAAAATTCATAGGGTCGCACATACCAATTAAAACTAATAATCATTACAAAAGGTACATTTTTTTTTTCCTATAGATTCCTATTTGTTTACTTGTATTCATTACGCATGCACTTATTTCATATGTCCATTGCAGATTATTTCAATAATTTAACGGTACCTTGAATATTATTTAATAGTTTATGATGCTCCTTCCTACTATTTGACCTATGATTTGAATAGAAATAAAATTTGATTAATTATTCTTGTGATCAAGCAAGTATGGAAAAATTGTTGAATGTAGTATCAAAAAGGCAGATAAGTCTTTGACCTTAATTTTATCTCTTTGGAGTATAATTATTTGTACAAAAAAGCCAACAAAGAAGAATAAAAAAATTAAAAAAAGCAGAAAGGGAGATTAGTAGCAGATGAATTACAATTTGAATTTAGGAAAACTTTTAAAGTTTTTTTTAGGGGGAGGGGAGGACAGTAGTACTAATTTATAAAGTCAATTATGGTCTATTGTAAGAATGTAGACAAACTACTATTATATATTAATTTGCATATTAAATTTAAATTTAAATTTGCTAAAAGAACCAATTGTACTATGTGATTTTTGAGTGCAAACTATAATCTTAAGTGAAATATAAATTAAATAAATCCATAAAACGATTTTTTTATATCATGAATGTAAGTGATAAATGTGAAAAGAAACTATATATTGTATCAACTTTAAGTAATCGTAAACGAAACCCACGATTATATTAAGGTCCTACTGTATTTCATATTATCTAAACCCAATTATGCGACATGCTTAAGTAATCAAGCTTTATAGTATGTGAAATAAGCAGTCCAATCAACATTCAAGTGTTCACTCATGATATATTCACTCAAAAATAAGTATATAAAAGTAAATATATTTAGATTTGGATGTCCAATATATACTTACCTCAAGAATAATGTCTAACACACTTCATTTGTTTTCTTGGCTAATATCTAAATCATTTCTTTGGTTTATATTTAAGTTTTTTAAGACAAAACTCAATTACTAATTAGTCATAACATATGAAAAAAGCAAACATTAAATTGAATTAAAGTTGCATTGATAACTTGCATCCATCTTAATTACATGATAGAAGTCTTTTATGTTACTATCTTATATGACATTCTTATTCCAAGTGGCACCCTAGATGGCATCCTATGTGGCATCCACTTGTCACTCATACATAAGTTCAATTCACCTTTTAATATATACTAGTGTTATATCCCTTGCTATGCAAGGATTTGAGTTAATTTTGTTATTAAATAATAATTAAAATATATTGATTTATTAAAATAATCTAAATTTTGTATGATAGAATAACTATTATGCTATTGCAATTGTTCATAGAAACATAGGTTTTCTCTTGTTTTCAATTACATCATGTAAAATTACATTTTTTTAATATTAAAGTTATTTATTTAATTAGCCATAATCTTGTCATTTGATGCGTTATATATTTTTTTCAATATGATTTACTTAAGAATATGTTACTATTCTACTAATAATTGCATAAATTATTCATTAAGTGGTCAATTCTTTTAATTTAATGTAACATTGTGTTAAATTAGCTTAACTCTTGTGTGGCTATTCAAATGCCTATATAGTTAGATTTTGTAAAATTAAATTTCAATCGCAAAGTAATAATATATATAATAACATATAGTGAATCCTAGTTTTTTTTCCTTTCGAAGGTTAATAAATCCTAGTTAATAATATTAATGTTAATAATATGAGTCAACTAATATCCACTAATTACAACTTGCCAATTCATTGTTTTATGCCACATCAGCTTGCCACATGTCATTCATACATGATTTGTATCCAACTTTTAATATATATATATATGATGTATATATGATATGTGATTGCATTAATGGACTGGTTTGAAATTAAGAAAAGGTCAAAAATATTAAAGCTAGCTCTTCTATTGCATTATTTTCAAAGATCTATTATGAACTAATGTTACAAAAATGTAAAGTACTCAACATAAATAATCATTGATAATCATAACATTCAAACAATCGCAATATAAAAACACTTTCAAACCTACTTCTACTAACTGCTTGTCAAATTTGCTCCAACCTGCTCTAACCTATTCCAACATGCTAATAGCTCATCCAAAATGTTGAAAACAAATAGGCCCTTAGTGCCCTTTTTCAAGTTCAATCTTATATCTGTCAATAAATTGGTGGCTCAGCTGAAGTGTAGAGTAATTTTTTTCCATAAGAGTATTGCTTGTTGCAGGGCCGTTCTCTGAAGAATTCACTAAGGATTGGTAGAGTAGCAGACTGGATTGTATTTTCTTTACAAGGACACGGCTACCAGTTTGATTGATTCTACTTTTTGTAGCAGTTTTCTTTTGAGCGAAAATGATCATTCCTTGATGATTTGTAATAGAGTGGTTCAAAAGGATGGTATGAAGTGGCATTAGAGATAAAGACATATACCACTTAAGAAATTGAAATCAATGGGATTGGTGCGATGATAATGTTTTCATACCGGTGAAATTTGTCATAAATCAAGACAGCAGAGATTATGTTTTCATCTCAGCACTACTTCTATTTCTCATTCTTTTGGGTTGATTCATGTGGATATTTAGGGACCATGTCATGTATATTAAGACATATGCTTATTATACATATTGTTTTACCATTATTGATGACTTTCCGAGAGTCACTTGGACACGCACAAGCTAAATTTTCATCCAATATGCAAGCTATAAGAAGTGAGAATGTTATTGAACTTGGTCTTAGTCATGAAGCCTTGAGTGTTTCTATGATGCTAGAATTTTTGTGGCAAATTAGCAACACAACCATTTCTCAACGCGATGGTGACGAAAGGAAACACAAATGCCTTCTTGTTACTTGTAGGCCTTACTATTTCAGTCAAAATTGCCTTTAAGGTTTTGGGGGGAGTGTTTATTGGCAATCACTTATTTGATCAATAGGTTCCCCACTAAGCTCTTCCAACTGAAGTCACATTTTGAACTACTCTATGGTCAAGCACCAAAATATCATCACTTAAGAGCTTTTGAATGTCTTTGCTATATGTTAAACTCTTAAGGTGGGAAGACAGAGACTACAAGCCAGAGTTATTTGTATCCTCATCAGCTACCCTATGGGAATAAAACACATAAAATTATGCATGCCCACGGAGACACACAAGTCCTATGTTTCAAGGGATGTTATATTTTGCAAGGATGCTTTTCCTTGTTACAAGCATGATTCTTCTACCAACTTGCCTTTGCCTGTTTTTTATTTTCCTATTGATATACATACCATTACAACACAACGTAGTTCATCACATGTTGCTATGCTTCATTATACCTTTTAGCCATCCTCTGATTTAGATCAGGCACCTCATTTGTCAATTTCTATTCAGCCTCCTAGAAGATCCCGGAGACAGCATCAGACTCTTAGATATTTACAAGAATACATATGCAACTCTACACAATAGAGTCATATATCTCAAGAAAAGAATTACTGTTAGTTATGCCTCGTTACCCTTTCTTTCGCTGCATCTCAATAGATTCATTTGCATAGTCTAAAGTTCTTCAACCTTTAACATGAGAAATAGAACCAGCAAGCTATGAAGAAGCAGCTGGTCATTTAGGTTTGCAGAAAGCAATATACTTAGTTATTCCACCTTTTGATGGTCTAGAATCCTATAGCATGCAAGTGGGTGTATAAAATCATGGTGCTATTAAAGGGTTAAAAGTAAGATCGGAGATTAAAGGGTTCACACAAAAAGAAGGCATAGATTACACAGATACATTCTCTCTTGTAGTTAAGATTACTATAAATAAAAAATTGCTAGCTGAGCAGCTTTTGCATTGCGGTCAAGAAGGAATGGCATCAATCTTCAACAAGTAAATGTTAATAATGCATTCATACATGGGATTTACATGAGGTCATTTACACGAAGTTATCTCCTGTATGGGTTCCAGTACTCTCAATGTAGTTTTCAGGCTTAGGAAATTATTATATGAGCTTCAAAAAGCCTCAAGTTAGTGGTTCGTGAAGCTACTTAAGCTCCTTTACCTCATAAGTTTTATGCACTCACCAAACGACTATTCCTTATTTTCTAAAAAGACAAATGATTATGCTGCTTCCCTTGCTGTTTATATGAATGATATATTACTCATTGGGAATGATGAGGCTGAAATGCAATCTCTTAATGGCTTTCTAATCCACCTTCAAGATTAAATTCTTGGTAAAGTGTACTATTTCTTTGGGTTGGAAGTTCTACATGAAAAACCAAGGTATCATTCTAATATAAAGGAAATTTACCTTGTGTCGACCTATAGAAGGATTTCAGTTGTGAAGATTTAAAACTTGTTGTGGCACCACTTGACAAGTCATTTTTGGATAAAAGAGAGATTTATGGTGATCCTTCAACTTACAAAAGCCTCATAAGAAACCTATACTTTCTCACTCAGACAAGGCCCGATATAGCATTCAATGCCTAGCCTTTGGAACAGTTCATGCAATGGCCTTGAGCGCCTCATTTCCAAGCAGCAATTCATGCATGTTCTAAGGTAACTTAAATGTACTCGATCCTTGGGAATCTTAATGAGCAAAGATCATTCGTTCACTTTGCAAGGCTATTGTCATTGAGTGCGCAAAGATCATTCCTTCATTTTGCAAGGCTATTGTGATTCAAATTGGGGTGCTTGCCCTCAGTGTAAGATGTCAAAGAGTGTGCTTGCCATTTTTCTTGGTTCCACTCTCACATTTTGGAAATCAAAGTAGCAAAAAATTGTCTCTTTGTTCTCAATTGAAGCAGAGTTATAGGAGCGTTACGAGACTACCTAAGGAGCTTTCTTGGTTGTCAAGTTTGCTTCATAAGTTCGCTATTACTCCAATCGCACCTATTCCAGTAACGCGTGATAATCTTGCTGCCATATACATTCCCAATAATCTGCTTTTTCATTGAAAAACCAAGAACATTGAGGAAGACTATCATTATGTTAGGCATGCAATAGCTCTTAGAAGGTCTTATTTCTTTAAGCTACACTCCTAGCAAGCATTAATTAGCAGATTCACTCACAAAGCCACAGTCTGGAGGTAGCATCATCACATCCTCAACAAATTGGGAGTTCAACCACCCTCTAATCTGAAAGGGATGTAGGTGAGGGGTCCTGGGCCTGATTCAGACCATTGGACCCGACCAAATTTAGAGGGTTTGGGCCCAATGAAATGAGATCCAACGGATTTTAAGCATCTAATTGACGGTGGTCGAGTTTGGGTCTGGGTTTGAAGAATTCAGACCTACACCCGACCCAAGACCCCTTTAAGATCCATTTTTTTATTATAAAAAATGTACCAAAAACAATTGACTAAAGCAACTCTAAACTAGTAAACTCTAAAACCACTTTACTTTCTGCCGATTGGAGAAGAAGAACTATTTTGTCATACGTGTTTAAAATTTGATGGATTTTGTTGTTGCGGTTTGTATTAAAATACTATTTTTGGTGTGTAAAATATAAGTCGAAACACTTAGCTATGGTGTGTGTCACTAGAATATTTTGTAATTAAATATTACGTCTTTTAAATTCAATGATCTGTTTTTATAATGTGGTAATTGACGTTGGGAGGTGGAAAAAATATTTTTTAATGTGAAAAACTATTAGGATTCGTTTAGACCCATGGACCTGCAACTCACAGGGTCTGGTTTTGGGTCCAATCTTTCTAGAGGGTCTGGGTCCAACTCAAAAAAAAAAATTAAATGGGTTTGAATCTAGGTGGGCCCGACCCAGTCACCCAGATCTGACCTATCGTCATCCCTAGATGTAGGTGATATAGCTTTGCATAGCTTACAACTCTATAGCTCAATTAATCAATACAAATAGCTAGCTTAATTAGTCATAGAAGCCTGTTGGGGTAGAATGCAGTTTATTTTCCAGTTTTAAAACTTATTAGAATTTGTTACTTCTTAATAGCTGACTAGGGAGAGATGAGAGGGATGTATCATTGCTGTATAAATCTTTGCAATTTCATTCAACAAAACAATACAAAAATGTCTCTTATTTCATTTGGTTTTGCTGTAGTTTTTCAAGCTCTATTAATTAGAAGTAATAGACCCAAAAAAAAAAAAACTGATGCAATTTTTGTTGTTATCCTTACTATTTCATTACTATTAAATCTTTAAAAAAAAAAAAAACAGAAGTAAAATAACAACGTAACTGTGAGGTTTTGGAAAATAATGACTCACCAAATATGGGAGCTTGGAGTTATATTTATATACGAGTTGTACAATGTAAAAATACATAAATATCCCTAATACTCTATTGCGCCTGCTCAATCTGTTCAAGGGGCGCACGGATATATTGGCTTTCAAGATAAAAATTGTTGAGATGCCAATCCTTTGGTGAAGATATCAGCAATCTGCATCATAGTAGGGATATAACGTACTACTAAGTCACCAGCAGCAACCCTCTCCCGAACAAAGTGATAGTCAACCACAATATGCCTACTGCGATCATGACGAACAGGACTAGCAGTCATATACATAGCGCTAACATTGTCACAGTATGAGTGAACCGGAGCATCCACAGTGACGCCTATATCAAACAATAACTTACGAATCCAGATGGTCTCAGTGGCAGTATAGCCAATGGCACGATACTCCGCTTCAGTAGACAACTTCGGGACAGTGGGTTGCTTTTTTGACCTCCAGGAGATAAGGTTAGGACCAAAGTACACGGCATAACCGGTCGTAGAGTGATAGGAATCCTTGCAACCGGCCCAGTTAGCATCGGAATACATGATGACAATAGTGGATGTTGTAGAAGGCCGAAGATGTAGACCATGATCCAGGGTACCCTGTAAGTACCTGAAAATACGCTTGATAGCATGAAGGTAAGTAGTGCGGAGAGCATGCATAAACTAGAAAACTACATGGACTGCATATGCAATGTCAGGCTGAGTAATAGTAAGATACTGTAAGGCACCTACCATACTCCTGTACTCAGTAGAATCTACAAGTAGTTCATCATTAGAAAGGGACAAAGTGGTTCGAGCAACAGAACGGTGTCCTAACAGGTTTACAAGCGTGGAGATGAAATTTATGAAGAAGATCATGAACACACTTCTGTTGCGTGAGGAAAAGCCCAGAAGGTGTGCTAACCACTTGTATGCCAAGAAAATAATGTAGGTCCCCCAAATCCTTCATGGCAAAAGTACGAGAGAGAAGAGATATGAATGAAGTAAGCATTTGAGAGGAACTGCCTATCAATATAATGTCATCGACATATAACAAAAGAATCAAGGTATGACCAACAGTGCAAAAAAACAAACATGGAGGGGTCAGCAGTGCTACAAGTAAACCCATGAGATAGCAGGAAACTGCTAAAACGATGAAACCCAGCACGAGGGGCTTGTTTCAAACCATAAATAGCCTTCTTCAGTTTATAATCGTGATGTGGGTAATCGGGAGGTACAAAGCCAGGAGGTTGCTTTATGTAAACAACCTCAATAAGATGCCCATGAAGAAAGGAATTTTTGACATCTAATTGATGAATAGGCCATTTATGAGATATAGCAAAGGAGAGAATCAGACGTATGGCGGCAAGTTTGACAACAGGGCTTAAGGCTTCATGGTAATTGTTGAACGGTAAATTTACCCATTTTACGTGCCTCTTTCACGTACTTTTTGCTCGTATAATAACTTAATTCTTAGGATTTTTACTTGTTTTATTTATGTTTTGTAGGAAATAATTTCAAATCAAGCAAACGTCGCGAAAAGGGACAAAGACGAGACAAAACGAAGAAAAACAGCGAAAACCGACGAAAACCGGCAAAACCGGACAAAACCGGGGGGGCGACACCGCGCCACCAGTGAAGTGGCACGGTGTGGCCGTGCCATGTGGCACGACCGTGCCACCCTGGCACGGTCAGGCCGTGCCACATGGCACGACCATGCCGTCCCCCCCGTTTCGTCGTGTTCGCGATTTCTATTTAAGTCCGTTCGGGCGTCTGTTTGTGGGGGTCGCGCAGAGGGTCGTACGGGCTTCGCTTGGGGCGTGTCTCTGGCGATTTCTAGAGTAGTTTAGGATAGATTTTAGCTAATAAGGGAGATTAGTTTAGGATTGAAGATTGTAACATTGGATTCAACCTTTGGAGTTCAAGTTCTTCATCAATTCAAAACTAAGTTTTCTCCTCTTTTATCTCTCTAGTTTTTATGTTCTTGTTATTTATGTTTTGTTGATTTTGATTCTTGTATTTGTTTTGTTTGATTTATATGTTTAATTTCATTGTTAATTCATGTCATTTACTTATTTGAATTCATTTTATTTCATTTCCTTTACTTTGTTCTTCGTGTTCTTGCACTTGTTTGGTAGTTTAGGTTTTGATTCGTTTTTGATGTTTAGTTGGTAGATTGTGTTGGCTTGGGTTGTGATTAGCCTCTTGATGGCTAATTAATCTTGTAGTTGGCTTAACCATACCCAATCTATGCCTAGAACTTAGAGTTTTCCTTCACGCCCGCCAAGTGTTCGATGAAATGCTTGAGAGAGCTTTCATCCATATTTTTTTGGGCGATTGACTTATGCTGAGAGGTGAGGTCAATTTGCTAGTGTGGGAGAGGGAATAGCCGAGTTCGGGACACGAAAGTAGTATCCGAATCGAACTAGGTCCGGGGTTGCTAGTTTTGTGGTCTAATTCGACTAACCCCACGAAAGTAGGTGGTTACGCGAGTTAGACTAGCCCATAACCCTTGAGAGAGGGCTTGGGTGGTCTTTGATGGCGCAACCGACCGTCTCTAGTTCGTAGTGTGGTTTGGGTAGGTTAGGACTCGTCTTGGTTAGTTAGTTCATCCATTGGTAAAATCGCAACTCCAAGTCGCTTGTTTTTGTATTTGTAGCGTAGTTTAGCTCCCCTCCTTCACCATTGATCTTGCCTAACTTGAGACGCTCTAGTAAACTCTGCTAGTTGGAAACACAATTCTTTGCGGACGACACCCCAAGTACTCAACGATACACCTTGCACTTGGGGTTTATAAATATTAAAACTCTGTTTTTTTTTCCCTAACAAGTTTTTGGCGCCGTTGCCGGGGAATTGGCGTTTTTCGATATTGGGGTTTGCTTAGGCATTCGAGACTAGGCTTTTATTTCCCATCAAAAATTCAAAAAAAAAAAAAAAATCCAATGGCAATTTTCCATTTTCCCTAATGTCAGCAAGAATTATTTTACCGTTATTGGGATCGTTTACATGCTTATCTTGCTTAATGTGCTTCTTGTGGATGTTTATATGGAAAATGGGAAATATTGCATGTTGTCGATGAGGGTGTGACTTGTGAGATCCGTGCTCTTTTGGAGCATTGGGATTTTCATGCTCAAAATGTTGATGAAGCTTGGGAATTACTTGAGTGGTTGGCTAGGGATACCTATGAATTTGAGACTAGTCAATTTACTTCATCCACCCCATCCCCCTGCGTTCCTAATTATACACCTCTTGCATGTGAGATCTGCCATTGTTCTGACCATGACAGTGTTTCTGGTCCCTATCGTATTTCTGCTGATGGCTTTGCTAAAATTTCTTGTATGATAGAGGCCATAAACAAGCAACGAGTTGAGTTTGCTGAGTTTGTTAATAAACTGCGGGAGTATGACCTATCACCCGAGACTGACCCTAGTTCTAGTACTCCTAGACTTGATGTCAATCTGTGTGATGATGGTGCGTCTTTTTCTCCTCTAGAGTCCGGACTAGAGGACGCACTCGACCCTCCCTTGATCACTTCACTCACTGTTGCTTCATCCTTTCCTAATACCCTCTGGGACAACATTGCGCTTATCATGACCTTTCCTGATACACCTTCCTCTTTAGCTCAGTCGACGGAGTTCAAGGTAGGTGAGACCTTTGGCGTTAGCGCTAGTGTTGAGGAGGATGATAGTAGGTCTGAGTCTGATAATGTTTCTATCAAGGTGCATGCTTTTTATGGGACTCCCACAGGGACTTCATGCATGGATGTTGTGGTTGTAGGACCAACTAGTCCTGATTTTATTGATAACATCTCCCCCACCTCTCTTGCTACATTCCATGCTTCCTCTTCATGTTCACCACCCTCCCATTCCCCTAAGTGTTGTGATTTGTCACTTATCGATCCTCATGTGATACTCGAGGGGAATGTGGTTGACTGTTCTGAGCCTCTAGGTACTTTTAGAGGGTATAACCCCCTCCTTGATCCTTATCGTCTGTACCTACAGGGCATGGCTGGAGAAATCGCATTGACTATTGTATTTGATTATTCTGCTAATTTCTCACAGGTATCTGGTGAGTTTAAGAGGGCACTAACTTTGTTTGCTCCATCTTTATCAGTGTTCTCTTACTCACACCATTATGAGCTGCATGCAGCAATGCATGATAAGCTCCTACGAGCTTTGACTGCATCCGAGCTGACGATTCGCATCTTGAGCGGCAAGGAGTGGCTGATGCTCCTTAAGTCGTCATGGCATAGTTCGGGTACATTCAGTACCCGACCTGGTAAACTCGTTCTCACTCTTCTCCCCCCCTTCTTTTTCTTTTTCTTTTCTTTCTTTTTGTTTTTATTTAGTTGTGGATATTAAGATTGTGTTTTTGGTTGGTGATCATCTTGTGGTGAAATGTGGATGTTGCTGAGCCATTGTTGGCTGCGATCACCATCTTTGTGTTTTTGTGGATTTTTATTGTGTTGTGATTGGTGGTGTTGTTGGATTGGTATATATTTCTTGTTGGTGGTGCTAGTTTGGTATATATGTGTGATCTTGTTTTTGATTAGGTGAGATTGCGTTTTCGGGAGAGTGTGTTAGCTTGTGTATATATTTTTCGATTTTGTATGTCTTGTG
Organism: Carnegiea gigantea; assembly: GCA_029747015.1. NCBI lineage: Eukaryota > Viridiplantae > Streptophyta > Magnoliopsida > Caryophyllales > Cactaceae > Carnegiea > Carnegiea gigantea. Next base: position 39,557 of record JAKOGI010001209.1, read on the forward strand.
TTTGATTCTGTTTTCTTTATTTTTGTGTGTTGGTGATGACTCACGGCTCCCAATGAGGACATTGTGAGATTTCGGTGTGGGGGTGGGTCATCTCCCCTTTTCTTTTTATTTTTGTGAAAATTTTTCATTTTTGTGTAAATTTTTCAATTTTTCTCCTTTTTGTATAAATTTTTCTTTTCCTTTTGAATTTAGGGGAGTTTTGTACTATTTTGATCAGCCTTGATCTCCGGTACCTTGACTATTAGCTGTATATAAGTATAATGTGCATGATAGATATTCATCCCCAATCTGTCGTTTTAGGTCTCAGTTCTAACCCCAACAGTCCACTGTAATTTTGCAATCCAGTCCTGATTTATGTATTATCATCATCCTATATTCTTAGTCTTCCATGATTGACTCCCCCACTTGTCTACTGCACAGCTCCTTTTATATGTGCTGGCACCCCCTTTTCCAAAACAAAAACAAAAACAAACAAATTCAAGCGCTACTGGGTGTATCCCTTTGAGGCGTAACATGAGTTTGTATTGAAAAAAAATAATAATAATGGGAAAAAAAAAAGTGGGGAAGAAAAGAGTTGGAGATGACAAGTACCCCTTTGAGGCATGCGCTACTGGGTGTTATCCTTTGAGGCAATATTGCTACTGGGGAAGCTTGCTTTCCATGCTAGCCATTCAAAAAGGTAGCTTGTGTCAGCTGCGTGGGGTTGAGTTTGATTTTGGTAGGCTTAGTTTTAGGATGATGATACACTTGCACACCAGGCACCAGGATAGATTCAATGTTCTCATGCGTCGTGGGGTGAAAAGCTGATGTCTGAATGCCATTCTTTGAGATGATGTATCTTGAAATGCATATAATACTTGTGTACAGACTGATACTTGAGTTACTAGGGGATTTTGGTTGATCCGAACGTGTACAATTCACCTAGATGTATATATTTTGTTTTGTCATTTTCATTTTTCGATTTTGTTTCTCTTTTCTTTGTTTTCCCTTTTTGAGATTTTGTGGGTATATCTTCTGCAAACCCTCACGAGACCTTACTCGTCCACTTGGGGTGACCAAGGGGTTTAAAGGGCTTGTTGCACACGCTAAATGCAACCGTGATTCCTACGAAAGTGAGTTAGTTGTTTACTTTAGTTTTTCTTTCATTTTGCTCGAGGACGAGCAAAAGATAGGTGTGGGGGTGTGTTGAACGGTAAATTTACCCATTTTACGTGCCTCTTTCATGTACTTTTTGCTCGTATAATAACTTAATTCTTAGGATTTTTACTTGTTTTATTTATGTTTTGTAGGAAATAACTTCAAATCAAGCAAACGTCGCGAAAAAAGACGAAGACGAGACAAAATGAAGAAAAACAGCGAAAACCGACGAAAACCGGCAAAACCGGACAAAACCGGGGGGCGACACCGCGCCACCAGTGAAGTGGCACGGTGTGGCCGTGCCATGTGGCACGGCCGTGCCACCCTGGCACGGTCAGGCTGTGCCACATGGCACGACCATGCCGTCCCCCCCGTTTCGTCGTGTTCGCGATTTCTATTTAAGTCCGTTCGGGCGTCTGTTTGTGGGGGTCGCGCAGAGGGTCGTACGGGCTTCGCTTGGGGCGTGTCTCTGGCGATTTCTAGAGTAGTTTAGGATAGATTTTAGCTAATAAGGGAGATTAGTTTAGGATTGAAGATTGTAACATTGGATTCAACCTTTGGAGTTCAAGTTCTTCATCAATTCAAGACTAAGTTTTCTCCTCTTTTATCTCTCTAGTTTTTATGTTCTTGTTATTTATGTTTTGTTGATTTTGATTCTTGTATTTGTTTTGTTTGATTTATATGTTTAATTTCATTGTTAATTTATGTCATTTACTTGTTTGAATTCATTTTATTTCATTTCCTTTGCTTTGTTCTTCGTGTTCTTGCACTTGTTTGGTAGTTTAGGTTTTGATTCGTTTTTGATGTTTAGTTGGTAGATTGTGTTGGCTTGGGTTGTGATTAGCCTCTTGATGGCTAATTAATCTTGTAGTTGGCCTAACCATACCCAATCTATGCCTAGAACTTAGAGTTTTCCTTCACGCCCGCCAAGTGTTCGATGAAATGCTTGAGAGAGCTTTCATCCATATTTTTTGGGCGATTGACTTATGCTGAGAGGTGAGGTCAATTAGCTAGTGTGGGAGAGAGAATAGCCGAGTTCGGGACACGAAAGTAGTATCCGAATCGAGCTAAGTCCGGGGTTGCTAGTTTTGTGGTCTAATTCGACTAACCCCACGAAAGTAGGTGGTTACGTGAGTTAGACTAGCCCATGACCCTTGAGAGAGGGCTTGGGTGGTCTTTGATGGTGCAACCGACCATCTCTAGTTCGTAGTGTGGTTTGGGTAGGTTAGGACTCGTCTTGGTTAGTTAGTTCATCCATTGGTAAAATCACAACTCCAAGTCGCTTGCTTCTGTATTTGTAGCATAGTTTAGCTCCCCTCCTTCACCATTGATCTTGCCTAACTTGAGACGCTCTAGTAAACTCTGGTAGTTGGAAACACAATTCTCTGTGGACGACACCCCAAGTACTCAACGATACACCTTGCACTTGGGGTTTATAAATATTAAAACTCTGTTTTTTTTTTCCCTAACAGTAATCAGTACCTGCTTGTTGATGAAAATCCTGGGCCACCAATCGGGCTTTATGCCGCTCCACAATACTGTCAGAGCGGTATTTAACTTTATAAACCCATTCACATCCAACCAAGTTCTGAAAAGGAGAAGGTAGGACCAATTCCTAAGTGTCGTTAGTCATCAAAGCATCGTACTCTTTAGTCATTGCACGTTTCCATTTAGCATGTTTAGCCACTTGGGAGTAAGAGGAGGGTTCAGGCTCAGTAAGAGACACGGATAGAGAGAGAATGGATTTGGGCTTGAAAATACCCGATTTACTCCGAGTCTGCATGTGATGCACATTTGGGGCAGTGGATGTGGTAGGTACAGGAGGCGATAAGGGGGCAGGCTAAGCTGAAGGAGGAGATGGATTGGGCTGAAGTTCGAGACTTGTAGTAGCGAAGGAGGAAGGGCCAGGAGGAGATGTGGCCAACGAGGGTGAGACAGGCAAGGAGAGAGAAGTGGGCTAAGGAGATGGCGAAGAATCCGAGTAGGCCGCAGAAGGCTGAACAAAGTGGGTAGCAGGAGAGGAAGGGTGGACCAGGTCCAGACTATGAGCAAACGGTGACAAGGCAGGCTGCTGGATGGTGGTATGGGTAGAAGTGGAAGGTAACACAACCGTAGGGGATGGGGTAGTAGCGAGACCAGAGTGAGTAGTAGTAAGTGACAAGAATTCATCAATAGTAGAGGGAGGTCTAAGATGATGTGGTGCACATTTGGAGAGTTCTGGAAGCAGAAATTCATTTTCAAGAAACCGTATGTGATGACTAATATAAACGCGGTTGGTAAGAGTATCCAAACACCGATACCCTTTTTAGTTATTAGCATAGCCCAAGAAGACACAGTGAACAGACCGAGGGGACAGTTTGTTTGAAGAAGTAGCCATAAAATTTGGAAAGCAAGAGCACCCCAATGGTTTTAATAAGGAATAATCTAGCACTTTATCAAACAAGACTTCAAACGGAGATTTATCATTAAGTGTAGGTGTGGACAACCGATTTATGGTGTATGTAGCAGCATAGACCGCATCCAACCAAAAAACGGCAGGCATAGTAGCATGTATTAAGAATGAGCTGGTCATCTCAACAAGATGTCTATGCTTTCGTTCAGCAACACCATTTTGTTGTTGGGTATCAGGACACGACTTAAGAAAAAAATACCATGTTGAACAAAATAGTTATGCATGGAAGAGTTATCAAACTCCCTTCCTCCATCACTCTGAAACATTTTTATTTTGCAATTCAAGAGATTTGAACGAACATTTTAAAACTACAAAATAATGTGGTAGACTTCATATTTCTTCTTTAATGGATAGATCCATGTATAGTAGGAGAAATCATCTATAAAAGAAACATAATACTTGTATCCTTAATGAGATAAAACAGGTGATTGCCAAACTTCAAAATGAATTAACTCAAGAGGAGTACGCGTACAATGTTCAACTGGAATAAATGGAAGTCTATGAGAGTTGGCCAAATGGCAAGTCATATAAGTATCATGAAAGAGGAAGTAAACTGTGAATGTTTTTGTTTCCTAAGAACATCTAACACACGAGCACCACAATGACCTAAACGACAATGCCACTGATCTCCAGAAGAATTCAAACCAACATAGGCTAGAATGGAATGAGCAACAGGAACGCGAAGAGGATAGACACTGCCTACAGTTGATGCCTGCAAAAGGACTTCACCCATGGTCCTGTCCTTTATACAAACAAAAGTAGAGTCAAAAACTACACGGCAGATGTTGTCACGATAAAGTTTTTAATAGAAAGAAGATTATGACGAAGATCGGGAACATGGAGAACATGCTTAAGATGCAATGGCTTAGGTGAAGTACGCACAACTGTATGACCAACATGAGAAATGGGTAATAAAGTTCCATCTCCAACCTTAACTTGAACCGGTCCAGAGTAAACAGATTTGGAAAGGAGCTTACCATCATTTGGCTTCATATGGGATGCTGCAGCCGAGTCAGGATACCAAATATGTTCATTAGCAGGGATAGGATTAAAAGTAGTGTACGTGGGAAGTACTGGTTGCTGACACGGCTGATACCTGCTAGGATAGGCATCAGCCGAATGAACTGGGGCATGACAGATTTGACATACAGTATTTGGATGATAACCTAAGATCCCTTCTGAGTGGTTAGTGCCTGCAAGCGAAAAGTCAGTACAGGAAGTAGAGGGACCAAAAGTAGCAAACAATGAAATAGCAGAATCATATGAAACAGTGCCAGTAGGCATACTCCTCGTGTTGGTAGACTAATTTTGACTCTAGTGCTGGTTGGATTGCCAATTATTATGATTATTCCCCCCTTTGTGATTGTGCCACCCCCCATTGTTGCACCCATTACGATTGTTGTTCCGACCACCCCCTTTACCCTTTTTAGTTAAGGGCTTACTTGAGCCGCCCCCTTGATCCGATGTACCAGATGTAACATTGGCCACAAGAGCTTGATGAATAGGAGTCTCATGGTCTTGTTGAAACTTAACTCATTGCTCATAAAATATTAACTTCGTACGTAAATCATCAAATGAATGAGGTCCCGGCATCAAGGAATAAGCAGTAATAAAATCACGATAATCAGAAGACAAGCCAGACGTAGCATACTGAATCAATTCAATATCGGACATAGGGGACTGAATTGCGGTCAAAGAGTCAGCAATAGTCTTCATTTGACGAAGATACTCATCCATAGATTGATCAGCCGCCTTGGACGCATGAGTGAGCATATGTTTCAAGTCAAGCGCGCGTGCCAGACTCGTCGTGTTAAAACGAGACCGCAAGTGTTGCCAAACCTGAAAGAAATGTGGAATATTACCAACATCACTCAATGTATCTTTGGAGACGGTAGCAAAGAGCCAGGCACGAACAAGCTGATCGACCCTTAACCAGTAAGCATACCTTGGATTTGTGCGAGATACACTTGGTACAACAAGCAGATGGGGCTAGGGTTGAGATATTGTTCCATCCAACATGCCTTCAAGCTCATGAAGAATGACGAACGAGGTGAATTGTGTACGCCAAGAAAGGTAATCATCAGCCGAAGCACCAGTAGTGGTCACATATGTAGCGACGTTAACCATCCAAATCGAGGGAGGCAACGGCGGGAGGCCACCAAGGTCAACAGCGGGAACACCACTAGGAAACACGCCAGTTTCAGGCTGGACACTGGCAGAGAACCCGAAAGAAGCATAAAACACTGGCACAGGAAGGGAGGCAGCAGGCGAAGAGTAACCGTAGGAGGGAGTCAGAGGAATAGTGGGCTGCATAGCAGGCCAGGACAGCATTGGTAAGGTGTAAGCCGAGAAGGGAAGGGAAGAGTAAGGCGGTGGAGGGAAAGACGCGTGCAAGATGGAGTCGTGCGTTGAAGCTTGAAGAGGGGTAAGCGGTTCAGACATAGGTGCAACAGATGTTTGAGAAGCTGGAGTCTCAGAATCATGAGAAACCAGGTTGAAGACTGCAGATGAAGAAGAAGCATCCATGGCAGCAACGGATCGAGCTGGATTGGTTGCTATAGTCACGACTTGCATGAAGAGGAAGCAAGCGGCTAAAGTTTCAGACTAAAGACCTAGGGTTGGCTCTGATACCATGTGAGGTTTTGGAAAATAATGACTCACCGAATATGGGAGCCTGGAGTTATATTTATATACGAGTTGTGCAATGTAAAAATACATAAATATTCCTAATACTCTATTAGTAACTACGCATGAACTGGATTGAAGAAAATGATCCTCTGAGACCCAAACCTGCTTTAGTGCGCTTTTTTTCCCACTTATATCTAACTTTAACAATCAATACTTTAATTTGACAAATACTTACCATTTTGTGGGCTTATCAACAATCAAAATTTGATAAGGAGTTACAATCATTTTGCAATTCAACTGAGAAGATAAATTAATGGTGAGGGTATGGTATATGATATTGTTTCTACCACATAAAGTATTAATTAATCAAAAAACAGATAATATATTTTTGAGCAACAAAGTTCATATAGGTCTTTAACGCTACAACTTTCCATTGTTTACAACCTCGATGGTGATAGAAAACCTTTACATTTTCATCTTTGGCTATATATCCGTTAGACTGTTTAAAAATAGGAGAGTGAGCTTCACAGTCTAAAGTATAAAGGAGAAAATACAACAAATTGCGAAATTTTAAAAAAAGTATATAAACATCTTTTTATCAATAATATTTAATTTTTTCTTATATAAAGGAATGATGCAAAAAAAAATAAAAAATAAAGAATAGTACATAAAAAAATAATATTATCCATACAACACTTAACATCATTTTGAAAAATTGAAATAATTCTAATCACTACTAATCACATAAGAATAGTGATTGTGTTAAGCATATAATACAATGACCTCTTTAGTTTTTACTTTATTTTATTTTCTACCAAACTATGATGTTCATATTATCTTTGATCAGCCTACAAAGTAATTCTTTTCTTCAAGTTAAAATAATTCTACCTTTTTTTTGTTGCAAACTGAGCATTATTGGATAATTGCATATAATATAATATTTTACTAAAATAAATTGATGATACTCTTTTTAGAAGCTTATCTTTGTGAGAATATCTACCTAACAAACTTGTGGGAAGTGAAAGGGAAAGGCACGATTCGACGTAAAAGAAGTAGATGTCGTTATTGATATAATATCATTACTCATCTTATAAATAGTTCATCCAAGAATATATTATTTATTACGTACAATAAATTTCACGGAAAAAACTTGTTTTATATTCAATTTTCTAATCCTTAAACTAATTAGAAACTATTATGCTCTTTTCTTTAATGCGCAACTGCCTTTACTACTTAATGGAACATTGTAAAATTATTTTTAAAGCCCAACATGAATAAATGGTACAAATGAAAATTAGAAATATTTATTCTGAAACTTTTTAAAATTTTCCTACATAATATTTGACAAAAAAAAAGTAGAGAAGCTTAATCCCTAACCTCATATGTTTATTTTTTTTTTTTCATGAAGTAAAAATTAAAACTAAACACCTGCATAGTCTTTTATTTTACTCTTCGCACATTTTAAAGATTCACTTGCTTTACTTGAAGGTTGTTGGGTTTCGTCGCCCAAAATCCAAGAAACGGCACGACCATGCTCGACGACACGGTGGGACCGTGCTCGACGACACGGACGTGTCAGGCCGAAGAAGCAAAGCGTCGAAGGAGGGCAAAAAAACGACACTGGCGTCCCGTGCCACTGCTCAGTTCAGGCGCGGGTTTTTTTTTTTCCCCTGGCGGCTAGGGTTTGCTTTGGCGTGCAGTCTTCTGGGCGGCTACGGTTCTCCTCTAGGGGTAAAACCCTGGACTTCTAGACTCCATATAAAGAGGCCTTGCCTAAGATCTAGTACAACTCTTGAATCCCTGAATCTCTAAACACATTGAGAGGTAGAGAGACTTTGAGAGAGATTATAAGAGAGATTGTAATTCTGCTATTGGATCAAATCACTTGTTGTGATTGTGATTGTTTTGTACTCTTCCTGCTCATATAATGGATTGATTGTGCTCGTCGCCGTCCGTGATTTTTTTTCCGCATTGGGTTTCCACGTAAATCTTGTGTGTCATTGCGTTGTTCTTGTTATCGTTCTTTAAGTTTCTAAATATCTGTTTCATTCTATTGCTTCCGCTATTAGTTTGCTCTAATTCCTAACAAGTGGTATCAGAGCTAGGTTTAAGATGTCTTCAATTATAAAGATTGATATTCAGAAATTTGATGAGGAGATTAGTTTTAATCTCTGGAAGGTGCAGATGAGAGCAGTTCTAATCCAGCATGGGTTATGGAAGGTTCTGCAAGGACCTCACGCGAAACCCGAGAAGATGACTGATGAACAATGGGCAGCAGACCAAAAGAAGAGGCGTGGAACGTTGACAGACGAGGAATGGGAGGAACTGGAGTTAAAGACACTTTCTGCCATATAGTTGTACTTGGCACCACATGTCTTGCGAGAGGTGCTCGATAAGGCAACTGCGGTGGATCTTTGGGTTTGGCTCGATGAACTATACATGACGAAGAGTCTCGCTAATAAGATCCGTTTGAAGAAAAGGTTGTACACCTTTCGTATGGCTGAAGGTACCCCTGTTCAAAAAAATTTGAATGAGTTTAACTCTATTCTTGTTGATTTGGAGAGTTTGGATGTAAAAATTAAGGATGAGGATAAGGCTATTTTGCTTGTTGTGTCGTTACCCCCTTCTTATAAACACTTTAAGGAGATTATGCTATACAGTAATTCTAATACTATATCATTTGAAGATGTTAAGTCAAACCTGTTGTCTAAGGAGAAGTTTGATCTTGACATTCATGCTGATTCTGCTGAGGGATTAGTAGTAAGGGGTAAAACAACTGAAAAGGGGAATGGTAATAGGAGCAAAAACCGTTCTAAGTCTAAAAATCCTCACGCTAGTAAGACCTGTAATTACTGGGGTAAATTGGGTCACATTGTTGCTAACTGTTGGCAAATGCAAAAGAAGAGGGAGAAAGTAGAAGATAATTCTTATGAGCCTGCTGAAACTTCGTTTGCTGAATCTGATTCTTATGGTGACGTTTTGTTTGCTACCTCTGCTGAAAGGGGGAGCGATTCTAATTGGATTCTTGATTCGGGGTGTACCTATCATATGTGTCCTCACAAGGATTGGTTTTCAACATATGATCTAGTTGACTCAACTGTTGTTCACATGGGCAATAATGCTCAATGTAAAGTAACTGGAATTAGTATTGTTAAAATCAAGACCCGTGATGGTGTTGTCAGGACTTTATCGAATGCTCATCACGTTCCTGACTTGAAGCGTAACCTCATTTCTTTAGGCACCCTTGAATCCAAGGGGTGCAAATATTCAGCTGAAGGTGGAGTTCTAATGGTCTCGAATGGCAGTCGGATTCTACTGAAGGGTTTGAGGCAAGGAGGCCTCTATATCTTGTGGGCATCTACTACGACAGGTTATATGAAGAAAGGTTTATATAAGTCATCTCCCAGAGCTAAGTTCAAGCATTGCTTAGACTTAGTTGGCATTCCCAGTATTTGAGCGCCTTTGGGGCATTGCCCCTTGGGGGGGTATCACCCGTCGGGGTGCGATGACGGTGCTAGAGAGTTGGTGACTGGAGATTTTGGTCCAAGGTGGAGATTGTTGGGTTTCGTAGCCCAAAATCCAAGAAATGACATGGTGGGATCGTGATGGACGACACGGACATATCAGGCCCAAGAAGCGGAGCGTCGAAGGAGGGCAGGAAAACGGCACTGGCGTGCCGTGCCGTGCCATGTGGCACGGTCGTGCCACCATGGCACGGTGTGACCGTGCCACGTGGCACGGTTATGCCACTGCTCAGTTCAGGCGCAGGTTTTTTTTTTCCTGGCGGCCAGGGTTTGCTTTGGCGTGCAGTCTTCTTGGCGGATAGGGTTCTCCTCTAGGGGTAAAACCCTGGACTTCTAGACCCTATATAAAGAGGCCTTACCTAGGATCTAATACAACTCTTGAATCCTTGAATCCCTAAACACATTGAGAGGTAGAGAGACTTTGAGAGAGATTACAAGAGAGATTGTAATTCTGCTGTTGGATCAAATCACTTGTTGTGATTGTGATCGTTTTGCACTCTTCCTGCTCATATAGTGGAGTGATTGTACTCGTCGCCGTCCGTGGTTTTTTCCCGCATTGGGTTTCCATGTAAATCTTGTGTGTCATTGCTTTGTTCTTGTTATCGTTCTTTAAGTTTTTGAATATCTGTTTCATCCAATTGCTTCTGCTATTAATTTGCTCTAATTCCTAACAAAGGTATATGCCACTATTGAATTTCTAGTAACCTACAGACTCATATGACCTATATAATTAAATGAAATTTTTGTATGATACCGTCTTATGCTAAGCAATTGTGAGACGGTCTACGTACCATTATTTTTTAAAATTAAAGAGAGGCGCTTTTAGGATAGGGGTTTCACTCTCCCCGCGTTTCCAAAATTATTAAAAAAAAATATATATGGCAAGTTTCTTTGACTTACCGAAATTCTTCATTAAACCATAGTTATTCTCAAACTGCTTGTTATGGTTTCAACGAAACCCAATGCCATTCAAACGTTCGTTGAAGGTTTCATTTACTCCATTAATTCTATTTTGAGGCGACATATTTTCCTTCGTTAGTGTGATTTGTGAAGTCGAACATCTTGTAGCATTAGTTATATTGCTTTCTGCGATTAATCATTGGTTATAACCCTCATCGAGATTTGTTCCAACAAATCAAATATAATTTTTTGTGATAGTAAAATTTTGAAACAAATTTGTTTGCCATATGATTATGTGCGTATTTCATAACTGATCTCTATGAAAGTTGTTTCCTTGGATAATTATTTGGATTGAGTTGTTTGGATGATTATAAACTCAATTATAGAACAAAATATGATATAAAGAATTACAAAAAAAAATATTAGGTTTTGAAAAGCATTTCACTTGAAATATTGCCAGGTTTACACTTTTAAGGAGAATTTTGATGTTTACAAATGTGAGTGATAATTCATTGAAGGGTTACTGGTCGATTCAAAATAAAAAGTCACTCTACAATGAGTTATTCGTTACCTTAGAATCTTTAAAAAGTCACCTATAAATGAGTCACTCGATAATGAGTTATTAGTTATTTCATAACCTTTAAAAGTCACCTATACAAATTATTAGTTGCCTAAAAAAAGTCACTCTACAATGAGTTGTTAGCAATCTTAAAACCTTTAAAAAGTCACCTATAATTATATTTTCACCTAAAAAAATAGTCACTCTACGATGAATTATTAGTTGTTTAGAACTTTAAAAAGTCACATATAAAGTATTAGTCACCTAAAAAGTCACTCCACAATAAATTATTAAGTACTTAAAACTTCTAAAATTTTCCTATAAATGAGTTCAGCCCTTTTTTTTTTCCTTGCGAGCCTATCTCATTTTATATACTTATACTTATATCATAATTGTTATCCCTTGTGTAAGATGAATAATCAACTTTGCATGGTCGTTACTCGTCTCATCGTAACTTTTTGTGATTATAGTCACTCCTTACAATTAGGATAGTCACACAATTTTGATTGCAACTAGCTATTCCTACAAATATCTAACGATTTTAGTTGCTATGATCACATGTTACTAGCATATTATAAGCCTTCGATAGATTTGATCATAGTGTTAGCATTAATCACCTTTTAATAAAATTTCACAATGGAAATAGTCACCCATCATCATTTATACAGTCATTCCTCTTGATTATAAGGGTCATGAGTTACTAACCACAAGTATTCGATTATAGTATTAATATTAGTCACCCTCTTAATAAAATTTCATGATGCAAATAGCCGCCCATCATCCGTTGTTATAGTCACTCCTCTTGAATATAATAGAGTCCCAAGTTACTAATCACAAACATTCAATGCTTTTCATGTTGGTAGTCATCCTCCGTTAATTATAATAGTTAATCCTTAGTACTATACATCCATTAGTGTAGTCACCCATTTTAGTTACACTTGCCACTGGTTGATAATAAGTCATCCATGCTTTTAAAGTTAATCATCATCCATGCTAATTGTAAGAGTCAATTATCATTTGTATAATGAGCACCCTTTAATACACCCTCTAAAAACTATGTTAGTCATAAGTAAATAACCAATATAGCAGCGCCTTTTCCAGATAGTCTAATGTAGAGTGTTTGGGCTTTTCACAAGAGAGATCAAGATTTGAATTTTCTTTTGTTGTGTGCGTATGTTTTTGATCAGTTTCTCAGTCCTTAAGCCTCTTGTTTTCAATAGTCACTGCTTGCTAATTGCATTGGTCATTGCTTACTAAATTCAATAGTCACCCTTTTCAAAGGACATTGAAAGCTTCTCTAATAGTCAACCCTTACTAATCATTATGGTCACCTAATGCAACAATAATAGTAGCTCTATAAAGGAATAGTTTGTCAATCAAATATAAAAATCACCAATTAAACCACAAAGGAAAAAAGGAAAAAACAAATTCACTATATCCGCCCTCAATATGTTCTTGAAGACAATACAAAAATAACAAAATAGATAACCCAGGATTCTTGAATATAATACAATGAATTTGTATGAATCAAATGCACTTATTCCTGAAGGATGTATCTCTTTGATTGCCATTGCTTTCTCTTGAGTCATCTTTCTCTTTGACCGAAGGTAATGACCTAAATCATCATGCACCAGAGGGTGATTATGAGGTGAGACATGATCGACAACTTCATACTTCCCATGTGAGTTTTAACTTTGGCTGTGTTCGGTAATAGTGATTGAAGTAAAGGTTAGTGGTTTGTAGTAGTCAAAATGTTATGGACCACTACTTAAAAGTGTTCGGTAAAGTAGTGGATGAGGTAGTAGTTTTGTGTACTGTTTTTCAAAAGCTAATGAAAGTAGCTTTTAAGAACATCTACCTAGTACTGTTTTTCAAAACCGCTAACAACTAGTAAAATAGCAAACCTTTACTAAAACAGCTAATTTTATCAAACACGCCATTTGTTTGCATTTACACCTTCATTGAACCCAACGTAAGAGCACACGAAATACTTTTTGGTCACCTTCCTATCTTCACTCGCTAGTCTTCTTTGTGTTGATCTCCTCATACTAAACCCATCAGCATGTGAGTGTCGACGATATAAATCAAATATATCGTCAATTATGTCCCCAGTACAGCCAACCAAAGATCCCGACAACTCATCATCCGGCTCATGTCGTTCACTCGCTAACGGCTCCTCTATTTGGATTCCTTAGTCCGTAGAGCACAAAATTGATGACAATTAGTCACACAAGCAAAGCATATATACTCAGACATGCAAAACATAATTAGTACTACGTGGCAGACATAATTAGTCATACAAAGCTATTTCCGTAACCAAAGGATCTTAAAATTATATTAGTTAATTAACTACAATAGTGATGACTATTAATTACGAGGCAGTTGGGATCATAGTAATCCATGGAAAACATGATTAGTAATCTATACTCCTTTCAACCAAAAAAATGAGTTATGTTTTAAAATTAGTAACCCATAACTTATTTTATTGGTCTCCGATAATTATCAAAGTTTTTACTCCACTTTGAAAATAAAATTGGTACTACATGCACAACAACGATAGTCGCACATTATTGTATTATCAGTCACCCACTATAATAATGTATGATTATTTAACACAGTAATGTATAACTAATTTTTACTATTTTCATGATTGAATATGCTATTCTTATGACTAATTACGATTCCAATTGACACCTAAATATGGGCTCGAAATTAAATGACACATCACAATTAACGTATTATATGGGTGACCATTTCTAACTATTTTTACAACTAATTATATTATTCACAATTGAAGATTTTTGAAATAATATTAGTTACACACAAGTAATATAACTAGTCATGATTGACAGTTAATGACTAATTAGGATTTTACTACTCATCCATACATAAGTAGTTACCCATGCATCAAAAATTCACACATCAATAATTCAAATGATATTGGTCACCCATGCAAATGGTAATTGGTCGTACAAAGCGTACGTAGTCATGCCCAACTAATTAGGATTTTCCATATAGTCATATCGAAACAAATTCAACGCAACAAAAAATTAGATTCATCCTCTATCACAATAAAGGCCTTAAAAAATACCTTCCATTGTTATAAACGTTCCTTGTGTTTCCATCACTTTTTGTCGGATTTCCATTGTTTCGTCTATCACCACCATATCTATCAATATAATATGTGCTCCCAAAATTTGAGAATGAAAAAATTCATTAACCATAACCAAAACTCTCAAAAAAAAAAAAAAACAATGGTGATAATTTAACAGCTTCAATGAAGAAATTCGAAATTGAGGTCGTACGACTCTTTCAACATATCTTGATTAACAAAACGATGGTGATGAAAGAATAGTCGGGAAAGCCTCGTTGCGGTGTTGATGAAGGGGCAGCATAACAGGAAAAAGCAAGAAACAAGATAAGAGAGTGAATCGATGGCGTTTGGTTATTTCGTTGATGGTGGTGGCGATGAGAAGACGAAGAGCGTTGCATGTTATGAATGGAGCATGCAATGAGAAGAGAGAGACTGTTTTGGGGTTTTATATGCGTGCATAACTCACACTCGGACGATGAGTGTGGATATCTAATTGGAATTGATGACATGTCTATACAATTGATGACATGTCTATACGGTATATTATCGTAAGATGGTCTCACACAAGACTTACTGATAATTAAAATATTAGCGGTTGTATGACCGATTTTCAATTTGGATGGCTTTCATGACGAAAAGTTATAAGGTTGGAGGCTGATATGACCTTTATTATATTTTTAAGTGAAGCTATTAACATGTTTGTAATACATATCAGTGATAGACTGTGTGATAAAGATTTTAACTTCATAGTTGATTAGCTGTTCTTTCCCATATCTTTTATAAACCACAAATTCTAAACTTTATTCCGCTTGCGTGCACTACACCACATAGCTGAAATTATATTTCTTTTCTTTGTTTTTTCTTTAAGTTGCCTTTTAAAATTTTTAATTATCTAAGTAACTCTAAAAATAGTCATAGATTCATATAAGGAGATAAATACGGATTTCAACTCATGTTTAATTCTACATTTCTTTTTCTTTTTGGAACCTCTCAATGAAACAGAAGAAAAGAGCCTTTTTTGGGTCGTTGGTGACCTAAACATTTGGATAAAAAACCACAAAACCTCTATTTTTACTAACAAAAATCATACTAAAAATATGCCAATATACTATGATTGTTCATTTAAATTTTTGTCCTTAAAACCACATATTTTCATGGCAATATTTTTCATCTAGTTATGGCACATCATGTTAGTCAAAATTTGAATAATTGCTTTTCGGTCCCTCGAGGTTTGGTGAAATGGTTTTCTGATACCACGTTTTAAGAAAAATATTTATGAGACTACTTAGTTTAGCGCAAATGATTTTTGGAGCACAAAACTTTGGGTTATCTGATTTCTGGGTCACAAATATTTATTTTTAGGTCTCTGAAGGGTTCCAAATGCAAATGCTCCAAAGTTTTGGGACTATTTTGCAAACTAAGCTTATATTTATGTTTGGACTTCTTATGATGACTTTACTGGTACTAGTTACACTACAAAAAAAAAAGGTCATGCTTCCACGCTTATTTAATCACACTTGAGTAAGCGTAGTAAGAAAATAAGTACCCAGTACTATCCCCACATATAATAAGTGCGGATAAATATAACCACGCTTATAAGAGTGGTAGTAAGATAATAATGTATGCCCACACATATTAAGTGTGGGGAATTATCTATCATAAATATGAAACAATTAGCACAAATATTAAGTGTGGTAGCCAATTTATTTAATTTTTTTAAATTGTGTTTTTTCTTTAATTAAACCGCCAAATTAAATTTTAAAAAAAACAATTGGAATTGTGTTTTTCCTTAAATAAACCGCCAAATTAAATTTAAAAAAAGAAAAAAATTGGGTTAGAATTGAATTGAATCAAAACTCAAGTCGTGCGCCCATTTTGATGTCTGCCTCAATTACTCCCGCGCGCCCCCTCTGCTTCTCCAGTTTAACCCTACACAGCACTGTTTCGTCGCGTGTCTAGTCTGCTCTGGTCGGCGGCGAGGTTCCGGCGGTCACGTGGTGGTTTTTGTGGTTTGTAATTCGGGTTGTGGGCTCCCTGCTTCGCGTCACGCATCCCTCTGATTATCTGAATTGTGTCTCCTGGCTTGAAATTCCGGCGTCTCCTTATCTGAATTCCGGCTCCCTGCAGTTTGTAGTTTAACCTACCAAAGCTTGAAATTCCGGCGTCTCCTGGCTTCCGGTAGCAAGAATTCCGGCCTGTCGCTCAATCTAGAGTCAGTATCATCATCCCCTTTCTCTCATTATCTAAATTGTGTGGTCTCAAATTGAAAATTAGGGATTGTATTGTGTGCCTTTGAAATTGCTTCAATTGAACTCTCTATTGTTGTCCTTGGGTTTTACGTTTAGTCTTGATAGAAGTGCAACCAGAAGGTTTTGTGCAATTGCTGTGGCAAGCCATTCTCACTATTGCCTCTCTATTTACTTGAATGGTTGTCCTTTAAAATGTTTCTGGATATCTTCAATGGTTGTGAATTTAGAAGGGGAAAAGACTGAGAAATCACCAGCTATTGTCCACAGCCTGCATGTTGGATGAAATTCTTCCTCACGATCCTTTTTCCTATCTCCACTGCCTCCATGAGAGTCAAATGAGAGAGATGCCCAATGGAGGGATTTGACGGAAGGGGAATATACATAATACATATTATGTTTCACCATTGCAAATAAAAAGCCATGAAAAATAGAACAAATGTCAGTTGTTTGAAGTACAGAAGTGGACCCATTGTTTTTGATGACTGATATCATATAAGATCATTACGTAGAACAATTACTACGATAGTTTCAACCTTCAAAACTAATGTCAAAATAGCAGTGGGTAAATTTCAGTAATCATGCCTTTGAGCTCTTCCCGTTATCAAATGCAGTTCTAGGCACCTTTTGACATAATTCTTTTTAGCTGTCTACATATCTTTTAATTCTTTCATTATCCATACTTTTGACATATTTCCTGCAGCTAATGTATAATTTCCTACTTCTCCCTTCTATATCATTGTTTCAATGGTCAAATGACACAACCTTTAGCAGCTTCATCGCACACCAACGATGATAAAATCATCATGGTGGTGAATTGCAGGGCAATTCTTCTTGGCATAGAGGGAGTATGCATGTGACATGTGCATGTTCTTCATGCCAAAGGAGAATCACTCACTGTTTATTCTCCTTACATCAATAGAGTCTTGGTTGTTAAATCTATAAAATGGATTACGGGATCAATTATAGGTCCAAAATATGCTCTCTTGTCTTTATTGCCTAATAAAATGCTCCCTTATCTTCATTGGCTAATAGGTTCATGGAATTCTTTGACTTTTGATTTCCCTTAACTAGTTGCAACCAGGTCCAAGAATTTGGAACCAATCCCAGCCCAGTTTCACTGTTTCGGATCTTGACCCACCTGGAACGAACTAGTTTCGAGTTTAGGATCAGCAGGTACCCAATTTTTATCTCAGCTCTACTTCAATTTGTTTAATTACGTTAATATATAGTTCAAATAGCACATTTAAAAACCGTTCTTAAAATTTTTGCCTAAAAAAGTGTCACCAAAGCTAATGGATTATAAATTTCAATATGTTAACAAATTTCATATAACCTTGCATAATGCATATATTTTATAATCATTTAATATTTTATCAGTCAAGAAAATGACAACTTTTAGTGATGGTCATGAAAATATACGTTTAAGATGTTGTAAAAATATGTAACTTTTTATAGTTTGGAAACCAAGCTCAAAATCTTAAAATAATATTCTAAAATAAAATATAATCAATTCATAGAATTGTTCAAATTTGATTTCAATAATGTTTTAAGAATAATTTGATTTAGGTTGATGAAACCTCCCCAGTTGTAGGTTTTAAGGCCCCCCGGTTTTCTTATTCTATTTGAAAATAACAGGCAGAAAATCTAAATTAAAAATCACAGAAAATAATTTCAATTAATATTCTTCAAATTTATAAAGTTGTATTCCCAGAATTATTTCTAATTATTTTTAGAAAAATAAAACAGAAAATGACTGAAGAAAATTAAAACAGAAAATAAAATCGAAAATTTGAAAACTAATTAACTGCTCCAAACTAAATAGGCAAACAAATAATAAAAACACCCAGCTTGTAAAATATAATTTTCCAGATGTAATAAAACCCTTAAAACTAAACATAAAAATTTAAAACATAACTTTTTAGGTTGTCTTCGTATGTTATGGAATTTTATTATTTTTTCAACTATGGTTTAATGTATTTTTGCGTAGTCAGGTTGTGTTTAAGATCTTCATTACACATCTCTTTTTAATTTTTTCCTTATGGGGTTTGTGTGAATGAAGAGGGTTGTAGTTCACTTTTGTATGTTACTAATTAATCATGCTTTGTTTTTAGGTCCCACCACTCCTTTAAATGGATAAAAGTTGGATTAATGTGAATACGACATCAACTAAATATATTAAAGGAGTTGAATCATTCTTAGATTTTGCTTTCTTCAATGCTGGGGATAGTAAGATAATCATTTGCCCTTATAACCGGTGCAAGATTGGGCACAATCGTTGGTTTAATAGAGATGAAGTGGCATACCATCTCATGTTTTATGGATTTTGGCCTAGTTACACAGAATGGGTGCATCATGGGGAATTATTTTCTGTGCAATCTACTTCAGTACCTCAAAATGTAAGCCATAATGACGCTAGTGTTGAAGCTAGCTTTGAAGGTAATGTTGACAGTACTAGATTGTTGAATGATATCTTTGGGATATGTAATGAAGGAAACATTGAAAATAATGCTGCTAACAACATATGGGACATTGGAGATCCAATGTTGGGGGTAGATGATCAGTTTGTTGATAAATTTATGTAAAACAATGAAATGAAAGAGGGAGAGAACAATGAAGATGTTGGGTATAGAAGGCTAGTAGAGCAAGCTGAGCAGGAACTATATCCAAGATCGAGTTTTTCAAATCTATCTTTCACTTTGCACTTATTTCATTTGAAATCCATGTATGGTTGGTCTATTAAGTCATTTGATATGTTGCTCCAACTCATAGTAACTATTTTCCCCCAAGTTAATCCGTTTCCATCATCTTGGAGTAAATGCAAGCAGTTGAAGAAGGATTT
The DNA here is from genome assembly GCA_029747015.1 of Carnegiea gigantea. Classification (NCBI taxonomy): domain Eukaryota; kingdom Viridiplantae; phylum Streptophyta; class Magnoliopsida; order Caryophyllales; family Cactaceae; genus Carnegiea; species Carnegiea gigantea. Next base: position 58,939 of record JAKOGI010001209.1, read on the forward strand.
AGGGCTTAGCTATGAAAAGATCCATGCTTGTCTTAACGATTGTATCCTGTATTGGGATAGGAAGGAAAACTAAGATGAGTGTGACAAATGTCATGTTTCCCGATGGAAGGACAAGGATAAGAAAGTGGTAAATAAGGTTTTGTGTTACTTCCCTCTTATACCAAGGTTACTTAGGATGTATAAATCCTCTAAAATAGCAGAAGGTATGCTTTAACACCATAAAGAGATGGTTAAAGATGGAATCCTTAGGCATCCAGCAGACGCAAAAGCATGGAAAGACTTTGATGAACAGAATTCTCATTTTGCTTCTGATCCTCGCAATGTCCGGTCAGGACTTGCTACGGATGGATTTAACCCTTTTCGTGTAATGAGTACCACACATAGTACTTGGCCTGTGCTTTTAATTCCATATAATCTACCCCCATGGCTTTGTATGAAACAATCTTCTATCATTCTATCCATGATCATTCCTGGAGAAAAGGCTCCCGGTATGGACATTGATGTCTACCTTCAACCTCTAGTTAAAGAATTGTTATAGTTGTGGGACAGGGTAGATGCATTTGATGCATACTCACAGACAAAGTTTAAACTGTGTGGGGTTCTTCATTCTACTACTAGTGATTTTCCTGCATACGCAAACTTATCTGGATGGAGTACTAAGGGTCGTTTTGCTTGTCCATCTTGTGCTAGAGATACACATTCCATGTGGTTGGAGAATGGACGTAAATTTTGCTACATGGGCCATAGGAGATGGCTTCCTGAAAATCATCCATTTCGTTTTGACAGTGTTGGATTTGATGGAAATATTGAGCTTGGTCTTGCTCCTAAACCTTATACTGGTAGTGATATTCTGATACAGTTATAGGGGTCAAGATTTTCCTATGGTAAAGGTGAAACTGAAAATGTCGGTATCGATGAAAAGGATGAGGAGCAAATATAGAAGAAGGGGAGCATTTTCTTTGATTTGCCATACTGGGAGAATAATCCTCTTCGCCATAATTTGGATGTAATGCATATTGAGAAGAATATATGTGATAACATTTTGGGTACCTTATTGAATCTTAAGGGCAAATCTAAAGATAACTTGAAAGCGCGTTAAGACCTACAAGTGATGAAAATACGACCAAAGCTTCATCCTATTCAACCAACAAATAGAAAATATGAAATCCCTAATGCTCCTTACATTTTGTCATCTGATGAGAAGACACGTTGACTAAATGTCTTGAAACATATAAGACTCCCAGATGGGTAGGCGAGTAATATATCTCGATCTGTTAATTTGAAGAAGCGTAAGTTATTCAACCTGAAAAGGGATGATTGTCACATATTGATGCAAGATTTGCTCCCCATTACCCTAAGAGCAGCAAAAGATTCTGATGTTGTGGATCTTATACGTGCATTATCAGCATTTTTCGAGGAATTATGTGCGAAGGAGTTGTCAGTTGAAAAATTGGATGATATCAGAGTTAATGTTGTTATAACACTGTGTAAAATGGAGAAAATATTCCCTCCTAGCTTTTTTACAATTATGGTGCACCTGTTTGTACACTTAACTGAGGAAGCAAAGCTCGGAGGGCCTGTCTTTATAGATGGATGTACCCCATTGAAAGGTTAGAATATATATTTGTTCTATTATTATTTTTTTCCTAGTATTTGTATAATGATAGTTGTATTATACTTGTTTTACTTTGATCTATGTAGGTTTCTGACATTCCTAAAAGGTCTTGTACATAATAGGGCACAGCCTGAAGGTTCAATAGCAGAAGGATACATTACACATGAGTGTATAACCTTCTGTTCAAGGTACTTTAATGGGGTGGAAACAGTTTTTACTCGGCCACAATGAAATGATGGTAGTAACCCTAATGAGGATGTCTATTTATTTGGTACTACGAGTCAACCCAAAGGAATGGTGCAAATGGTTGAAATTTCTCAATTAAGTCCTCTGCAAGCTCAAAGATATTTACTTTTACACCTTGACGACATTGATGAATATCATAGGTCAGTAGAAGTCACTAATTGCTCCTAAAAATATTATTTGCTAACCGAGCATATTAAACTAACATGACCAATTATAGGGTATTTTTGAACGAGCGTATGACATCTTATCCTCACGTGGCAAGTGATAGACTTAAGCAAAAGTGGCTGCTTGAGGAATTTCCTCGGTGGATCCTAGAAAGGGTAAATTCACCTTGATAACTAATGTCTTTTCATTTAGCATTGTGCTTTATCCATTTTGGACTAATTATTTTTAATATTTACACCTTAGGTGTCCAACAAAGAATTCGATGATCGAGATTCAAGGTTGTTTAGGGCTATCACTGCTGGCCCTAACCCAATTGTAAAGCGAATGAATGCATTTGTTATCAATGGATATCAATTCCATACTCAAAAGAGAGATAAGGTAAAGAAAACTCAAAATTTTGGGGTCATGGTAGAAGCTGAGAGAAAAACCTATTTTGGAAAAATCAATGACATCATTGAGTTAGATTATCATTCGGAATGTAAGGTGGTACTATTTCGTTGTGATTGGCTGAACGTAAGCTCCAGGGGTCTAAGGAGGGACAAAAGAGGGTTCACTCTTGTGAATTTCTCACACAAAATACATGAGGGAGGCGCTTTAAAGGATGATCCATATATCTTTTCATCTCAGGCACAACAAGTATTCTATGTTGAAGATGAGAAAGATAAGGGTTGGGAGCATGTTGTTAAAGTAAAGCCGAGGGACATATATCGTCTAGGACCATTGCAAGTTGATGATGAACTCTACCCTGAGTGCATGCATGCTGACATCAGAAAGGAGGATGAATTTAGAGATCCGATATATTGGGCCAATGTAGCTGGAGAGTCGTGAAATATGAAACTGTTGTTAGAGTTTTGTTGTTATTGAATCTCTTTTTTTCTTTTTGTATCACTAGAGACGTTTTATTTAATATAATGATTTTGTCTCCGCATTGCATTTGTCAGGTTTAAAAATCATGCTTATGATTACAATAAATCATGTAAAGCGTTGATATTGCTTCTAGTTATAATTTTAAAAGTTTGTTATATTAAAAATTTTGAAATAATGTGAGCTTGAAATTCATGTTCAAATATAAGGAGTCATGTTTCGTTCACGGTGTACATTTGCTGAGTATCAGAATTCCCTGCAAAATGAAACTGCAGCAGCAGAAGAGCTACTTGTAGATGACGCTAATGGTGATGACGACAGTGCCAATGAGGTGCTCGATGAGAATGACGAAAACAGTGATCCCCTGATGGATTTAGATCCATCCCTTGTGCCTGTCCTAGAAGGATTTAATGATGATGATGATGAAGTGCTTGTCATTGGTAAGTAACACTATTACATTCATAAATGGTGGAACAGCTGGTTTTATACACTAATTTTGATTTCTAGCAACCCACCCATGTCTTATAATTTTTATTTTTGGATTGATTGCATGTTGTGAGTTGATGATTATGCTGGAAATTTGTTTATTTGTATGCTAAACGATGGATTTTTGGGTTGATTGCTTGTATTGGAAAAACAAAATGGTAGAAAACAAGATGAATTTTCAATGTTCACAGAAATTGTGTGCTGCTTGAGCTTTTGCGAATTATTGGTCGTGTGGAAAATTTTGAAAATTTTACTGTAGGTTAGCCATGATATTAGGCAATTTCCTGTAAATTTTCACGAATTTTTGATATGTATTTTGTGAGTTATAAATTGTTTATTGAATCTGCCCTACTAATTTGTGCTGAAATTCGGATGATGTTTGAATTATTGTGATCTATTGGGTTGGAGAAAAGTCATGAAATTTTTACTATAGAATATACACGTTATTTGGCAATTTTCGGTAGAGTTTTATGAATTTTAGATGTATATTTTATAAGTTATGAATTTTTTTTTGAAGCTGCCCTGTTTTAAGCCGGTTGTTGTTTAAATGTTCTGGTAATTTTTGGCTTGATAGAAAAGTCTGAAAATTTGAATGTAGGTTCTCTATGATGGTTGTAAGGTTTCTGGAAAGTTTTATGAATTTTGGATGTGTTCTTCATCAGTTGTGGTATTGAACATGATAGCCACTCATGGTCTTAAACTCCAATTAAGCTACTGAGGAAAAAGATGAGCAAAGACATGCATATAAAGATGAAACAGTACCAGTAAACTGCATTTTGTAGTACTGAACATGGTAGCCACTCATGGTCTTGATATGATTAAGCCACAGAGTTCTAATATGATCTTGTACTTATTATGACTTGATTTTGTTTACTAACCATCCCTTTTCAGATATATACATTGTATAGTTTTCAAACCAACCAATTTCGACCCACAGTTTTAATCTATGGCATTATGCAATAGTGATATTGAACATAGTAAAGATTATTTATTTTTTTAAAATTATAAGAAGAATACTGGCTACGATGAATTGCTATGCTTTATCTTTAACGTCATTTGATTCCATTTGATAGATGGACAACGGACTGTAAGCAAGCTTAGAGGCCGAATCACTGTAAAAGTGGTGCATGACTGGGATGTTTCGAGTAGAATTCTATTGCTTTTGAACAAGTTTTTACAGCCAGTAAAAAAAGCAGGAAGCGTGTTCAACCGATTCCTTGTTTCTGTCCTTTAAACTACAAGGAGTGGCGACTTGTACCTTCTTTGTTTAAGGATCGAATTATAAATTATATAAGGGTGAGGTTCTTTTGTTTTACTTCTAGTTGTTGTACTTGTCAAACTTAACTTATACACTTCATTATTTTCTTACACTGAATAAATGCAGAAGGAGTTTGTGATGCCAGCCACTCAGTCTGCTGATGAAAAAGTTCTGAGCGCTGTTGGGGAGAGGGTAAGAGGATACAAACGTTATCTGAGAATGAAATACATTAAGGAAGGTACAACCAAGGGAGAGTTGTACGCTTTACCAGCAACTGAATCAGGAAATACTATAGGTCCGAAGCGTCCTTGTGAAGTAGGTGATATAATGTGGTTCGGATTTGTAGATTTATGTTTTTCAGAGAAGTTTCAGGTTAGCTACTACTCTCTAATAGTCTACACACGTGATAATAACTTTAGTTTGGAATATAAATTGTAACATATATTTTTTTTTTTATAGAAATACTCTGAGATTGGGAAGAGAGCAAGGGGAAAACAATTACATCCTTACACCGCTAGCTCACAGAGTTTTGCTATTTTGCGTGAAAAGTTTATGAGTTGGCTAAGTGTTGCGTTTCTTACGATGGCATTATTAATAGGCATGTGTAAAACATGTGCTGCTATTATTCATTTAAATTGACATAGTTATGTTTTGGTTTTAGGAAAGGAAACATAATCGAGAGCCTGATCCAATCGAATGGTTCATAGAGACTCGTCTAAATAAGAAAGATAAGACCTTTTATGATCCCATCACTCAATAATTTATGGTAATCGTATATGTTTAAGTTTATATTATCATTTACATGCATTAAAGGATTGATGGATGTCTGAAGTTACATTTTTATTGTGAGTTAGGATTCAGCAAAGAATATTATCAAGCAAAAGACAGGGTCCGATGAAGTTGTCTTCTCAGAGTCAACCAAGCAAGTGGAGAACATTGCCTATCGAAAACTAATGGGTGCCGAAACGCAGGGAAAAGTGTGGGGATTGGGTCCTGGAGTATCTGCAAGAGATTTACATAATCTACGTTACCCAACTGAATCACCGATTGTGTTGAAACTTCTAAACAAAGTACAAACCTTGGAGAACCAACTAGAAATGCTGAATACGAAAGTTGGTGTGCAAGCTTCAGCCACTCCGCATGATTTAGTAAGTCGTTTGGCTACGAATGTGTAATCCATGCATTGTATATTCTTTTATGTAAATTCTTTTGTTGTGTATTCCGGGTGTGTGACCTATTGAATTGTGAGCTCCGGCGTATGGCCGTTGAGTTATTGGAATGTTTTTTCTTGTTTTTCTCTATTGGAGATACCTAATGTAAGGCTTTAAGCCTGGGTTATGGTCAGGTTTTAGACGAAATATTGTCCGTTTAGTTCTAGAAATTTTAGGAATTGCTAACACTTCTAGCTGAGGGGCAGGGGTGTTACAATGTGCAGGGCTGTGTGTGCTGCTACATTGCTTGTGGTGTCGTCTGCTTCTGTTTTCGTTATTTTGTTCCCCTTTCTTATGCTCTCAGTTTGCACAATTGTTTATTAGTTTTTTTGGGTTATTAGTTGTAATACATGCTCGTTAATGTTTTCTTAAATTTTAATCCTACTATTTAGATAGAGTACAGGTTCCCAAGAAGTTTCAAGGAATGCCCAACCATGTGATAAAAACAAAGGCCAAGATTCACCTATATGCGATGGATCTCAAAAAGGTTCAAGGCCTGACACACCTGTTGATCTGGATAGAAGTAATGATTCACCCAAATCTGGGGATGCCTTCTCTATCTCTAATGTCCTAGGTAGTGATAGATTATATGTTTGTAAGTTATGTTATATTTTATTTTAGTACTTGATTATATTTCTATGCTAATTGCTTGTAGGGCATGAGACCCAAAGAAGCACAAGGCCATCAAAGCATATCGACTCAATGCAAGGTGGTCACCAAAAGCAATCAGGAAAGACACCAGTAAGTACAAATGATACATCATTAAACTGTTATTCGTCGGAAGCAAAAAAAATGTTCTAGTGGTTAAATTCGTTCATTTTTGCCTTTTAATTGTTTTTTTTCCCCATATTCCTAGTCATTGTCCAAGCAATCAAATAGTAACATCAGAACTGAATCTCTTAATCATGGTGACAAGCAACCTAATCCTGGCCAACCTAGTTCCACACTTCTTAATGATGGTGGCGTCACACCTAATCCTCAACCATCAAAACATATTGCTTTTAATTATGATGGTGGTCGCTCTCATGTAGAACTTTCAACAAAAGCGAATCCTACCTCAGGAGGCACTTTAATAAAGGGTTGCAAACTATCATTGCATAGCCATGTAAAAAATCAGAAGGTACATATATCAATCAAACATTCTGTTTTCTTTAACATAAAGTATATGTTCAGTTGGTTATGCATTTATTTATTTTGTGTCTGTTATTAGAGAACTTTTATTTCATTTTGCTTACCGTTGGTTGTTCAGGTATATTACCTTCCTCCGATATATTGTCCTTTTATTTCATAGTTTCAGCTGCTGATCTTTTATATTTCTCAGTCATCCCTTGCTATGGAATCTCTCTTCTGTAAAATGTTTTCCCATTTAGTGTTTTCATAAAATCTTTCTTCTATAAAATTATTTTCTCAAAACCTTTTTATGGGTCTCTTGGAATCAGCCTCTCTATGGGTAAGAATGCCGGTAGAGGTAAGGTTGCCTACGGCTGGATCTCCCCAGACCCTGCGAAAGCGGGACCCACACTAGGAGTTGTTGTTGTCTGTTATTAGAGAAATTTTGTGGGAATGAACAAGCAAGTCAAAAACACTCCTGTTATATCTTCACATATGTTTCAAAAGGTAGCTGCTGAGCATGGAACTGCAATACGACACGAAAAAAATTGTTTAACTTTAGTCAGAAGATTTATATTTACTTTGAAATCATGTAACATTCATATTGGTATGCTTGTGTCGTGGTATCTCATACATTGTTACATATTTTTATTCTAGTTGAGTCGTGCTCAAGTAGACATATTGGTTGACACTGTCCTGAGAAATCATCCTAAGGAGGTGCACCAAAATCGTTCTTCAGAGAAGAAGGAACTCATTGTTTTCTACCTAGCGGGACTAGTACAAATTGCAATATTTTTTTTCAAAGTTTTAATTATTTGTTATCATTTTTTAAAATTATTTTTCTCTAATATCGTTCTTTAGAGAACACGGAACTCATTAGTTTTTTCTAAGTTCTAATTTTTTATTTTCATCTTCCTTGTAGGCTATGGGAATTTGCAAGCGTAAGGCTGAACCAAGTATGTTAGATATGGTGCTTCGTGCAAAATTGGACGAAATTACACTTGTAAGTTTATCACTTCTTTCTGCAGTATATAACAATGTCTTTTATTTTCAAGATGATTGATGTTTGCTTCAATTACTATAATGTGGAATGATATTTATTGTAATGGATTGATTTGGTATTTTTAGGTGACAACCAAGGGAAATGTGCAACGAGAAGGGACAAGAAATGGAGGAAATGTTGGCCCTTGGTTCCCCTCTCCCATTTTAGACGTTACACATGGATTTTAGTTGAGAAACTCTTGCTTATTGGCTATGTATTTATGTCACATTCTTAGAACATATTTTCACTCTTAGGATGCATCCGGGATACTTCATTTCTATTTTACTGTCACAGTACTTGTGAATTCTTGATAGCAACAATTATTCCAATAATTATTATGATTTTGTCGTATTATTTTTGTAATTTTATAGCTTATATATATATATATATATATATATATATATATATATATATATATATATATTATATATTATATATATATATATATATATATATATATATATATATATATATATATATGTATGCGTATATATATGCTACAATGCTCAAAAATTTTAATTTATAAAGGTTTATATTATTACTAAAAATTGAAAAATTATTAAAGGCGCCAAAAGTTGTTAAAAAAGTTCCCGCCAAGTTATTGAAGAATTCGTTTAAAAGTTAGTTAGTTGTTTAAAAGTGAGTTGAATAGGTTCAAGTTGTAATACTTATAAGAGCAGTGACAAGAAGCGTAGATGTTCACAATGAGCTAAATTTCCCCACACTTATATGTGCAACACAACACCTACATATACATCCATAGGGAAAGACATCATTCCCCACGCTTATAAGTGTGGGAAACATAACCCTTACCATGGATATCAAGTGCGGGGAATATTTCCCCACTCTTTCAATCGGCACGCTTAGCTTAAGTGCGGCGAAGAATACCTGCTGCACATATATCCGTGGGTAAATGCAATTTTAACTGTGGAGAAAGATAGTTTTTCCTGTAGTTTATCATAATCTACTACTTATATCATAAATATCATATTTTTTGTAATTAACAGCCCACTATACTTAGTAAAATAATGAAAACTTAATTAGAAAGTCTCGACCATTACCCAAACTTAGTCGGCGCTGGACTCCAACGTTCTTCTAACTTCCGGTTTACAGAGATTGCTAATCTCAACCTCACCTTCCTTAGATCAGGTACAACATAAATCCGTTTTGTTTCCTACCGTGGACCGTAGGCACTAATCAAGTATTTAATCTTTTTCAAGGACAATGAAACTTTAATCAAGAATTTATAATGTTTAAAACATAAGGTTCAATTGAATGACGTTCCCTACTGGGAAGGTTCTTTTATTGAAAGCTTAAAAGTGAAAATATTACAATGGAAAGCTTAAAGAGGGACTCAAGCTAAGATTATTAGAGATGCTTGCTCATAGAGAAATGAAGAATCTCAACTTCTCTTTTATTCAAGAATGCTTAAATGACCGTGTCCTTTCTCAGTATTCAACCTCTCCTTTTATAGAGAGCTGGGGTTACATATGATACCCTAATGGCTACAGTACATAATGACTTTTTATATAGCTATAGTACATACTGATTTTTCATATGGCTATAGTACACACTGATAGTTACAGTACACTATTTTATTTTACAGTCTAACACTTGTTAAAATAGTACAATAATGGCGCAATCACTTTTCAGAGTTTTTAATGATGACAATACTAGTTATCATTGTTGAGATTCTACATACCTTTATCTCCAATTACATCTTCTAGACCATCATTATCTGGATAATCATCAAAATCTTCATCTAATTGAAGATGCTTTAGGTCTCATTTCTCAAATAACTCAAGAAGATGATTCTTTTCTTTTTTTTGATAAGAATTTTTCAACTCTAGTATCAAATAGATAATCGAAGATATCTTCTAAAACCACCCCCTCCGCCTTCATGTATTCTTTGAGCTTATTGTTATAGGCGAAAGTAGTGTTTCCGCAATGCATCAGCATTTTTCCTTGTTCAATTAGTGCCCAACTTTGATGATAAATGTTGTAAAAACTAATGACTCTTCCTAAAGTAGAACCAGTAACTAATTCTCGTCGTTCTAGAAACCATTCTTGTCGTTGATTATGGGGATCATCGTAATCAATGATATGAACAAGATAATGGGTTGGTTTGGCTTTTCTATTTCATATTCGATTAGTGCACAATGTACCTCCAAATATAGACATCTGTTATACGAAATTTTTGTTGGACCATCAGGAGATGTAAGAATCCAATAAATCTTTTTGAACATGCATTGCTAAAATTTAGTTAGTCTTGAGAAAAATGGGAACTTTAGATTTGGGATTTCCATAAAATAAACTATCATCTTGTTCATGACGAGGTCATTTAGAGAAATTGAATTTGCTGGAAAACTAAAACCACCAACTCCAAACTTATCTGGAAAGTGGATCGTTGTACTCCAAGACTCCTAAATATCATAGGAATAATTATGATAATAGTCGATACAGGCTATATACCACTCATTGAACCATTTTTCTAGAACATAGGAACTTATTTTTTCTTAGATAACTTGTAATTCTAGAAGGGAAAACCTTTAGGCTATTAGGTCGGCTGAAAATAGTAGATCGAAATGTGATCCGCTTTTTGTATGGAATTCCAAATTATCAATAAGGACTTTACTAGAACGAGTAACCTGTTCTAGTAGTAATGGCATTTCATTATGGATTTTCTTATTTTTTGACAGGAGTTCTGCTTTGATGATCACCATTGGTGAGTTCTCGAGTTAAACTGTCTACTAGAGAATTCTTATGATCCCTGTATATATTCGATAGAGAAGGAAAATTTATTAAGCCATAATTGTCAATGCAGGAGTCGCCGTTGCGCGCTTGCATATTTGATAAATTCTTTTTTATAAAACTAAGTATTCCTTTCCAATCAGTTCGAATAAGAAAAGGCTGTGGGGTCAAAAAGATTAAGAACTTTTCAATTCCCCTTATGACTGCAAGGATTTCTTTTTCGATTGTGAGATGGTTGCATTTTGCCATATTAAAACTTTCACTATGTTTATAGAGTTTTTCTCCTTTTTTGATTTTGAGTAATACATTCCAATGCTCATTTCTGACATCTATCTCAAGAACTGAATCATCTCCTTCATTAGGCAAATTAAGAACAGGGAGAGTTTTACACATCTTCTTGAAGTTTTGAACAATCTTTATATCGTTAGTGGTCCATGTCCAACTTACTTTTTTCTTGAATTTTTGCTGTAATGGTTTTCTCAGTTTAGCTAAATCTTTAACGAAGTCTAAAGCATAGGTAAGGCATCCAAGATACCTTTCACATTACTTTCTATCTTCAATCTTTTCAGGAAAATTTTCTATTTTTTCCAAAATATAATTTTGTAGGATGATATGTCTAGCGTTTATCTGTAGACCTAAAAACTTAATTTCTTATTCAACATAAATGCACTTGTTCCTACCAAGTACGATACTATGATCAATGCATCTTCGAGTGACAGATAAAATATCATCTTTGTACTATTCTATGGTTTTAGAAAAGATAAGGATATCATCAATATAATTTAAGCAACAGTGATTGAGGTCTTTGAAAATATTATCCATTCTTCTTTGAAATACTTGAGGTGTATTTTTAAGACCAAATGACATTACTATCTATTCATGATGTCCTTGTGGGGTATTAAATGCCGTTAAAGGAATACTTTCCTCATCCATATATGCCAATAATTGCTTTTTCAATCCATTTTTTAGAAGCAAGAGGCTCCTTGAATTGTATGGAAAATGACAGTTTTGTTACAAATATAATAACCATCAAAGACAGTATTGTCATTAAGCTTTTTATAATTAATTATCATTCTTGTTTTTCCTCTTTTTTCGTCTGCATGATTTCTTACCATGAAAGTAGGATTGGTGTGAGAACTCTTGTTATTTCTGATTAATCCTTTATTCAGAAGTTCTTTGATTTGTTTATCAAATTCCTGGATATCTAGATGCGTATACACCATTTATTTGACTCAGATAATAGTGTTGGGATTTAATAGAGTGATTTGAGCAAATATTTTATCTTTATCCCAAAATTTTAGTGGACTATCATAGTAGAGTTCTTTACATAATTTTTCTTGTTATTTGACAATATACTCTTTAATAGATAATTCAAGTAATGAGATTGTCAGTGCTATCTCACGTTGTGCTGGCATTACTTTCTCACCACACCGGCAGTGTGTAAACTCAATTTTCTGATGAGTGTAAGCCTTAATTTTTCAGTAGCCCATAGGACTGGTATAATGCATTGAACTCCTCCCAATTCTATGGATAACCTTTCTATGGCTTCATTGTAACTCATAATGCTATTATTGCCTATCCTTACTTACAAAGGATTTTTAGCTCTTTTCCACATAAATTCTGAAAATAACGATCTTTTCCCAAAGCATACTGAACAACCACTATCTATGTACGCACAAGACTCATATTTATTATATCCATCTAAGCATACATTTATTGAGATATAGATGCTATTAGGATTTGTGTTAGTGACTTCGTAGCATATTTTCATAGTCATATTTTTGACTAATTCATCCTCATAAATTGGCTCACTAACAGTTCTTGTTTTGTGCCCAGTGACCTTTCTTTCTAGACTCATACTTCGCTTTACACTAAGCCTTGCAGATTTAAAACTCATTCTACTTATTTCACTAGTCATACTAATTATATCATCTTCTTTAAGCTCTTCCTTAGCTGATGGAGATCCTTCTCTCCGTTCTGATCTTGCACTCATGTTTCTTAATAATTGAGGGTTAATGGTAATTTTACCGTTCTCATCAATTTTATCACATTTTCCTTACTAATTTTAGGAGGATTTGCAAAGCTAGATATCCATGGACGATCAATTTTATCTCCTATGGATTGAATTTAATCCCTTAAATCTTTTGTGTAGGGTAGGACTTTCAAATTTTTATATCTCTATCACTGTGACCTTAGTCTTTGGATCTATAGTGTTATCTAATTTATAAATAATTTTTCAAAATATCCTTAATGGATATCATCCTCTTTTCATATCCATCCCAGCTGTTTTATTTTAAGGGATATAAAATTTTTAGCAAATTCATCTATCAAACTCACATAATATCCACATCGACAATTGAATCCTACCGATCCATTGCATAAGTTGGTCTTAATCCCTGTGATAATTTGATTATTAAATTTGATATGTCTGATATCACTGAGCAAAGTATAAAGATCAATATCTTTACCATAATATTATATTGGTGTGATTTGAACTTGGACACTTCCAATATGAATATATCTATACTTTCGATCTTTGTCATGCCTAAGGATGTTTTTCCAATTAATAAGATTAACTTCTCCCATATTATACTCACAATCTCTGATTTCTAGATCTCCTTACATCATCTCACATACGTATTTGCTTTTTAATTGAAAGATGAACTTTTAATAGATCATATCTTTTTGGATTATAGGAAGAACCCAATCTCCCTTGATTATTTCATTATCAGTGTCTACAACAAACTCCTCTCCTTGAAGATCACAGAGACTAATTGAACTACTTTCCATCATATGACTTGTTTCTTCATAATCACTTTCTTCATATTCATTGTCCAAGATAATTTCATCAATCATTTGTTGTTATTTAGGGCTAGATCTAGTGCCTCATCTTCACTAAACTCAACATAATCTAGGCTACCTAAGGTTTCAATAAGCTTGTTATTCTTCCTATTTTTACATTCACTAGTATAATGTCCTACCTCTCCGCATGTCCAGCATTTGCAATTAATTTTCCATGCAGGAAAATAAGCTACTTCCCTAAAAAATCTTCATTTTTTTAAAACTTGGTTTGTTATAATATTTTCTTCTATGTTTCTCTCCCTTTTACTTATTAAAGCTCTTTTTCTTATAGAATTTCCTTTTTCTTCTCCTTTTAGGTTCTTTTCCCCAATGGTGAGGTGAATTCCATCAACTTAGGAATTGTTTCTTAATTTTCTTTTGCTTTTTGAAGATCAAGACATTGAGCATTGACCCATTTTCTTAAATAAGAGATTCTTGAACCAAGGGTGTCAATGACATCTGTTTATTCAAACCACGCAATTTATTTTCCATTATTATGGAATTTATCGGATATGACGATTTGTCATGGAACATACCAAGATTTATTTTATTATGCCCCAATTTTGTAATAATATTGACTAAATTCAGCAATATAATTTTTCAAATATCTCACATCCTATAATTCTATATTATTAATCATTCTATGTCATTCGCTTGGCTTTTCTTCATAATCAAGTTTAGCCCAATAAATTCAGTTTCAATTTCCTTACATAAATTTTTGAACATTGCGGCTGGTGTTTCCATCATTCTTAATATATTTTTACCATATTCATTTAATGAATCATACCAGTCAGCTACAGTGCCAGAGAAACTATGTTCGATGCAATTTAGGAAATTTGTAGCAGTCCATGTAGCGTTTAGGTTTAAAATACTATTCATAGCTCTTTCCAATGTTTAAATATTTCTTCTCTATTACGGGCTCCATCTATGTTTAAGATATATCCCGTTTGACTAATTAGAGTAAGATCAACTTCTTCAAAGGTTGTAGTTTTGACAAGTTTGGTTCCAAAAATTATTTGCACCTAAATCTGATCAAATTGAGGGTCGGGTTAGGTTGAGGGTCGGATCATGAGGGTCGACAGACAAGATTTTCTCGACCCTGACCCTACCCGACCTTCATGCGTGTCGACATATTCTCCAATGAAGCATATCGCAACTACAAATAATGTAATGTGTAATTTAGTCATTAAACCAAATGACCGATTAGTTCAGTAAAATAACTACTCTAAATATCAGAGAGAGAGCATTAGAACGCTACAAACCAGTGAGATTTGGCAAGGTGAATGGGGAGAACATGCTAAGGAGAGATAGGAAAGTGAAAGCAAAAAAGTTTTAAACAAATGAAACTGAAAGTATCGTATTTTTATTTTTAATTTTAATTTTTTTAAAAAAATGAGGGTCAGCGGGTCGAGTTAGAGGTTAAAACCTTTGCCCAAGCCCAACCCTCATCATAGTTGGGTACCCTCAATTTGAGGGTCAGGACGGATCGGAGACAAAAAAAAGTTGACCCTAACCCTTATTTTTTATGGTCGGGTAGGGCCGGATCGGGCGGGACTCTAACCCGTTGATTAGGTCTATTTGCACCAAAGTTGGATGGACTAGGAAATCATTTCTAGAGTTATAAGCCTCGAAAATTATTTACGCCAAACTTTGAGGGCCGGAATAGAATTTGTCGAAATTTGGTATCTATTTTGTTAACATACTTAGAATCGTTGTAATAAGGCCTATGGGGCCACGACCACAAAATTGTATGGCATAAATAACAAGAATACTTGTAAAAATCTAATATTATCGACTCTAATGTTCATGCTAATGAAATTGTAGGTAAGTGAGGACTCACTGCAATGCAGAAGTTTAACCTGGAACCATCTACAGACTGCTACCCACAAACAAGGTGGCTACTGGAGTCATCAATGAGTACATACCCCAAACACAAATCCTAGAGATGGCTAGATTGTGTGAAGGGGAGAGCAGAGAATGAATTTTTGCTTTAGAAAATTGCTTGCTCAAGTTGTGTGTCTTTCCCTCATCTGATCACCCCTTTATTGTAGCACCAAGCTGAAACAGAATCAAAGGATAAAGTTGGCATGATTAATACACAATCAATTACTCTGTAACTGCCAATTTAATGGGGTGATTATAGTGAGATTATGGTAACCATTACTATTGGTCCGTAGCTCCTACTCGGTCATACAAACCACAAATTTTATATCTCTCTGCTAATAAATCTCATTACACCTCATCTTGGGAATGGAGCATGTGATCAAAAACAAACTAGTGGTGTTATATCAAGTCACCATCTAACTACATAACACTTTGATAAAATATCAATACCAATAATGACATACATTGTCCCTTTATGCCTATCGATATATCAATTGAATATGTACTGAATATAATCCCCAGGGCTTGATATGGTGATGGGGAAATGATTCTTCCTTGGACAATTAAAAACAATCCATCTTAGCATAATTGCTTTCTTAATGTGTTCCGCTCGACCATTTACGTCTTAGCCCTTAGAAAAACACATTCAGGTAGCAACTTCAAGCTTTAACTTCATATATAACTCTAAGACAAAGAG
The DNA here is from genome assembly GCA_029747015.1 of Carnegiea gigantea. Taxonomy (NCBI): domain Eukaryota; kingdom Viridiplantae; phylum Streptophyta; class Magnoliopsida; order Caryophyllales; family Cactaceae; genus Carnegiea; species Carnegiea gigantea. Next base: position 75,109 of record JAKOGI010001209.1, read on the forward strand.
TATTGTGAATAGGGTCACACAGTAACAAGGAAAGGGAACTCGCTTGGTACTCATCAAATAGGTTGACATTTAGCACACATAGTATAAAAGTATGTCACAGCATAGCTCCTGCTAATTTAGCATGCCATTCTTCCATGCCATGTGAATCGTAAGCCTGGCTTTTACCTAAAAAACCAACTTGAGCCACTAGATCAACATACCTAATGTTAACCTTAGCACTCAAGATTCGGCTGTAAGGCATGAATATGAAGACATTATATTTCATATTCGACTTTCAGAAGTCTCATATTATACTTACTAAGGTGATTACCAAATTTTATAACTTATTATTCATACATCACAAGTATGATGATAATTCAACGTTACACACACCTACTGTTAATATCATAAAGTCTCATCCTAGTCACTGCTCAAGTGGCAGGATGATTTCCTGTGTGACAAGGCCAATTAGAAGCCTAGTGACATTTTAATATCCCTTATAATGTAGTTACATATTTATGAACGTTTAACTAGAATCATCAAACTTTATTTGATAAATACTTAATACAAAAGAAACATGTCCATCATACACTTGGATACATCTAAAAACCAAGTCTTACAAAAACCTAAACTCATCATATGAGCTTTAAAATCGCCTCTAGGAATGGGCTTAGTTCAAGGATTTACTATCATCTTACTTGTAGATATATATTTAATGATAATTTCTTTCCTTTTAATGGCGTCTCGCAAAAAATGATAACACCTCTTTATATGCTTAGTTTTCCTGTGGAACTTCGGATTCTTAGAAAACTGAATGGCAACAGTATTGTCACACATCATTTCTACAAGATCATCAACTCTAGAAGTGGGATTAAGATCCTGGAGAAAACTCCTTAGCCATATTGCTTCTTCAGTGGTAAGGCAGCAAGCAACATACTCTGCTTCCATAGTTGAAACTATTATGTAGTCTTAATTTTTTTTACTGCACCAAGATGGGGCTCCCCTGCCTAGGCTTAATACATATCCTGAGGTTAAACTGGACTCATCTAGATCGTCATCCCAATCAGCATCCAACTAACCCCTCAACTTAAGGTCCCCATTCTGATAGTAAAGGACCAGGTTACTTGCAACATATAAATACCGAAATATTCTCTTGACAGCTTGTCAATGAGCATGTCCTGGGTTACTTAGGTAATGGCCTACCAAACCGACTGTAAAGCAAATGCCTGGTCGTGTATATAACATGGCATACATTAAGCTTCCTACTGCACTTCCATAGGGGGCATTGTTCATTCTCTTCTTTTCTTTGTCTGTTTCAGAGCATTGATCGAAACTTAAACTTAGACCCTTTTCAACTAGAGTGCCAACAAGCTTAGAATGACGCATCCGAAAATGTTCTAAGATTTTATTAATGTATGCTTCTTGACTTAAAACAGGAAGTTTCTTGGAATGGTTTCGAGTTTTTTCCACACCTAGGACACATCTAGCATCACCCATGTCATTCATTTTGAAGACGGAGGATAACCACTGCTTAGTGACTTTGATCATCTCCATGTTGTTTCCAGCCAACAGTATGTCGCCAACATACAAAGTAAAGAACATAATCCCCTCTGCAATTTTCTTGGCATACACATAGTGGTTTTCAAAAACTATGTTTAAGCCAGAGAAAATAATGGCTTCATGAAATCTGAAATACCACGCTTTGGAAAACTGTTTGAGGCCATAAATAGACTTTTAAGATGATAAGCTTTGTTCTCTTGACCTTTTCTTACAAAACTAATAGGTTAATCCATGTAGATTTCTTCTTCAAGACTTCCATTAAGGAAAGTAGTCTTTACATCCATTTGAAACAATTCTAAGTTCAAATGGGCAACCAAGGTTAGAAGTAGGTGAATAGAGATACTTCTTACCACACACTACAAAAACGATGTCCAGCTCCGACGGAAAAAGCGACCCGCTGGAAGGTCGTCGGACAATATCAGAAGGTTCGACAGAAAAAGCGACGTAATTCGACGGATTTTTGAATTTCCGACGGAAATATTTTCTATCGGAAATTCCGACGGATTTCCGTCGGAATCCATCGGCATGGCCGTCGGAGTTTGGACGAATTTCACGAGGCTGCAGAGTTCTGGCTTTTTATTTTGGGGGAGGGAGGTTTTGGCCGGGCATTTGCATGTCAAGAGAGAGAAAGTGAGGCTCGAAGAGAGAGAGGGAGGAGAAGGAAGAGACAGAACGGTGGAGTGTTGGAGATTCCTGTGATCGAAAAATTGAACGGTAAATTCTTTTTTAGTTAATTTGTTGTTTAAAATTGAAATATTTAAGCTAATTGATATTTTTTATGGTACTTGATTTTTCAAGTTTTGCCGCCGTCACCAACGCCGCCAGTGCCGCTGCCGTCGCCGCCAGTGCCGCCGCCGTCAGTTGTCCGCTTGATTTTTTGGGTATTTAAAGGTTAGTAGAATTGTTGCATTTTGAAATTGTATTAATTTGATGTGATGTTAATTTTTGTGAATTTTAATCTTGAAGCATATTTCTCTAGTTTAATTAATTTATTTTTTCCGTAGAATATGAATGTGAATTGTGTTAGTTTTTTTAAAATTTGTAAAATATGTTCATTAGAATAAGTGGAGTACAACATGTTAAGTACGTACATTTAAAATAATTATCTAATTATTATAAAATGTTAAATATGTTAAGCATGTATAATATGCTTTTGTTAAAGTGAATAATTTAAATTTGTTTATTTTTTGTTTGATTTGCGGTATATGTTAATTTTTTGTGAGTATGTGAAGTGTATGTTTTTTAAGATATGTTTAAATTTTTTTTATGATTTGTTTGATATGTTAAGAATTTTGTTATATTTTTGTAATATTTAGGTATGTTAAGTATATATTAATCTAAGTTTGCTAAGTATGTTAATAGTATTTTGTTATTTTTGTTTGGTTTGTTAATTTGGATGAAGTGTGAAATAAATAGTTTAATTTGTGGTTGATGCTTAATTAGGTTTATTTGGATGAATAACGTTGTTATGTTAAATTTATTTTTTTAGCATATATGTTTAATTACATTAATTGTTGTATTTTAGGTTTTGTGAAAATTTATTTAAGGAACCCAGAAATATACAATGTGAACTAAATATAAGTTTATTTATTTGTGTCATTAGTGAATATAAAATTTATACTAAATAAAGTAACTCTAATTTAATATCTAATGCATGTTGTGTATATTAATTTTTAGTAAGTATGCGAATAATATTCTTTTTTTGAGATATGGTTAATTTTTGGTATGATTTGGTTGATTAGTTACATATTTTTAGTTTATTTTTTGAATGATTAATCATTACAATTATGGTTTTAAATATTTCGGATAGATTTTGGATGAGTTTTAAAATCATTTGAAACCGTGCAGAGAGAGAGAGGGAGCAAGGAAGAGAGAGAAAGAGGAGAGCATATTTGGATAATTTATTTAATCCGCTTTGATTTGTGGGTATTTAAAGGTTAGTGAAATTGTTATATTTTGAAATTATATATATTAATTTTGTATGTGTTCTTAACTTTCATAAAATTCAATTTTGAAGCATATTTAATTCGGATAATTTATTTAATTTAATTTTTTGTAAAATATGGATGTGAATTATGTTAATTTTTAATTTTATTTGTGAAGTATATTTATTTGAAAAAGTGGAGTAAAATATGATAAGTATGTATATTTATAATAATTATATAATTGTTAGAAAATGTTGAAGTATATTAAACATGTATAATGTGTTTTGTTTTAGTGAACACTTTAAATTTCCTGAGTATGTTTGTTTTTTGTTTGATTTGTAATATATATTAATGTTTTGTAAGTATGTGAAGTGTATGTGTTTTTGAGGTATGCATAATTTTTTGTATGATTTGTTTGATATGTTAAGAATTTATCTTTTATTTTTGTAATATTGAGGTATGTTAAGTATATATTAATTGAAGTTAGCTCATTATGTTAATTGTATTATATTTTATTATTTTTGGTTGGGTTTATTTATTTGGATAAAGTACGAAATAAATAATTTTATTTGTGTTTGATGCTTAATTACATTTATTTTCACAAATAATATAGTGATGTGAAATATTGGTAAATAGTTTAAGTATGTTAAGTATGTTTATTTTTTGTTTGATTTGTTGTGTATATTAATCATTGGGAAGTATGTGAAGAATATTCTTGTTTGAGGAATGGTTAATTTTTGTTTGATTTGTTAAGTATTTCTATTTTATCTTTTGGGTAATAGTGTTTTGTTTTTTTTGGTTTGTTTATTTGAATGAAGTGTGAAATAAATTATGTAATTTGTGTTTGATGCTTAATTAGGTGTATTATGATATATTTAATAGTTCTATTAAATATATTTTTATATAATACATATATATATGTTGAACTGGTCAAATAGATTTCTAAAAAATATTTATTGCAATTAATTATAGTTTATATAACAATTAAGACAATCATATTAGCAACATATGGATGGACCGTTGCATCATCAATGGAAGTATAGGAGAAGAAATCCTGATGGACATGGGCTTAGAGATGAGTGGTTGATGGGAGTTAATATGTTTGATAAATTTGTACGAAATCAGGAGGAGTATAGAGTTAATGGAGTTTATAGATGTCCATGTGTGAAGCGCAAGAATATGCAGTATTTTACACCTGACATTGTAAAGTCTCATTTGCATAGAAAGGGGTTTGTGAAGAACTATTGGTATTGAACAAGTCATGGGGAAGAAGATAATTCGGAAGCAGGGGGTGCAAGTAGTTCACATTATATGAATTTTGATTACGATCACAACGATCATAATCATATGGAGAACATACTTCATTCTGCCTTCCAAGCTAATGAAATGAACATGAGTAGCCATCATGACGCAAATCCTGAGGCATTTTACACTATGCTTGAATCTACCCAAAGACCGTTGTATGAAGGGCGTAACATAACTGAACTTGAAACATTTGTGAGACTACTTAGTATTAAATCGGGGCACAATATGTCTCAACGTTGTTTCAACGAACTTGTTAGCCTGATGAAAGATATACGCCCTTCTGAAAGTGGAATTCCAAAAAATTATCACCAGCAGCTCAGAAAAGTGAGAGATTTAGGCATAGATGTTCAGGAAATTAATTGTTGTCCGAATGGTTGCATGCTTTATTATAAACAGGATGAGGGTTTGTCCGCATGCAAATTTTGTGGACATGCAATACCATTACCAAAGAACTCCAACCAACGAGGTCGTAATGATGTTTCATGTGCTAAAATGCACTACCTACCTTTAATCCCAAGATTGCAACGATTGTATGCCTCAAAAAGGATCGCCGTCCACATAAGATGGCATCATGAGCACCACTAAGAATTGGATGTTCTCCTGCATCCGTCGAATGGATTAGTTTGAAAGCATTTCGACCAAAAGTATCCAAATTTTACAGCAGAACCTCGGAATGTAAGGTTAGGTCTTTGTGCTAATGGTTTCACACTATTTTCCATATCTGGAAGATCGTATTCTGTGTGGCCAATTGTTGTTACACCTTATAACTTGCCTCCAGATATGTGTCTGACCACTCCATATATGTTTTTAAGTTGTATTACTCCAGGTCTAACAAATCCGAAGAACAAGATTGATGTGTACTTGCAACCCTTAATTGATGAGTCAAAAATCCTGTGGGATGTTGGGGTGGATACATTTGATGTTTTATGTGGGAAAACTCTTAGATTGCATGCTGCGTTGATGTAGACAATTAATGATTTTCCTGTCTATGGTATGTTATCCGGTTGGAGTACTCATGGGTTGTTAGCTTGTCCAGTTTGTATGTACCAAAATTGTGCATTCCAGTTACAACATAGACGAAAGTCATCTTGGTTCGATTGCCATCGTCGGTTCTTGTCTCAGAATCATTGTTTTAGAGCTAATAAAGTTGCTTTTCGTAAAGGAAAGAGCATACACATTGGCCCTCCCCAAAGGATTTTTTGGTGAAATGTTATTTGATATAGTATCAATATTGCCTAAAGTGACAACAAATGTACATTTTCAAACTTCAGGATTTGAGGAAAATGAACATAACTGGACAAAGCAAAGTATCTTTTAGGAGTTGCCTTATTGAAAGCATCAACTTCTGAGGCATAACCTTGATGTTATGCAAATTGAGAAAAACTTCAGTGAAAACATTATAAACACAGTGATGGATGTTTCGGAAAAAAACAAATGATGATATCAAAGTAAGAATGAATATATCTATTCTATGTAGTAGGTAAGAGATGAACTTCACTATAAGAGGGTCCACTGATAGATTGTGTAAGCCGAAAGCCAAGTTTGCACTGTCATTACCTCAAAAAAGGGTTGTCTGTCAATGGTTGCGGAAGGTTTATGTGCCTGATGGCTATTGTTCTAATGTGGAAAATTGGGTGGATCCATCTAACACAAAGTTGCAAAATATGAAAAGTCATGATCATCATGTATTTTTGGAGAATCTTCTTCCAGTAGCTTTTGCTGCTCTTCCGGAAGATGTTTTGGGACCCTTAGTCGAATTAAGTGAATTTTTCAGAAACCTACGCTAGAGTGAGTTACATGTTAGCATGCTTGAAGAGATGAACAATAACATTGCTATAATTCATTGTAAATTAGAGACAGTTTTCCCTCCTGGTTTTTGGAATGTCATGGAACATTTGCCCATTCATTTAACCAAAGAAGCTTTGTTGGGTGGTTCTGTTCAGTATCATTGGATGTATCCTTTTGAGAGGTATTTTGGCTGGTTGAAGCCTACGGCAAAGAACAACGCTCGTGTAGAGGCATCTATGGTTCACGCATACTTAGTATTTGAGATTTAACATTTCGCTGAATATTATTTTCAGTTAAGCTTGCATTGCCCAAGTATTGGGCATAATAAGGGTATGTAACAACTCGAACCACAAATGCCAACTCTTTCGATGTTCAACCGTAAGGGTACTCCATTTGAAAAGTGAGGAAAAAGATATCTTATCAAGCCGGAGTACCGCATCGCTCGCCTTCACATTTTACTGAATTGTGATGAAGTGCAACCATATTCGGAGTAAGTATATCAGTTACTGAAAGTTTCATTTGAATACTCAATAATTGTTGAGCAATTAAATAATTTATTCGTGAAATAATACAGTTGGTTCAGACATCAATTTCGCGATCATAATCCAAATGCAAGTGATGTGGAAGTTGACTTGTTTATCGAGGCAAATTTTGCACAGTGATTTGAGTATAATGTAACTAATTTTTCATAACCAATCTTCAATTGCTACACAATATTTTTGTAACTCTAAAGAGAATTACCTTCTTTTTTCTTCATAGGTCAATTCTTACCGGGTGTTTAATGATGAGAGGCAAGATTTTTTGATGAACTTATCTCATGGACCGATTATGATAGTCGACTATTTTTCTGGGTATAAAGTTAATGGTTATCGGTTTCATACCAAGGCTAGAAATGAAGGTAAAGCCACATATAATTGTGGCGTGTGTGTCAAAGGAGTTGGTGAAGGTGATGAAGTATCAAGGGATTATTATGGCATACTTCATGAAATTATTCATGTTAAATTTATGGGTGAACCAATTAAAAAATGTGTACTTTTTAATTGTGAGTGGTTTGACCCAGATGTTTCTCGGGGCCTACGTTATCCTAAATTTATCCCATATCCCGAGGTTAATCATACCAGACGTTATAGAAAGTTTGATACATTCATATTTGCTGATGCTACAACCCAAAGGGTACATCTTAAGTACCCTAAGAGGATACCAGGAAAAGCAAATTGGTGGGCAGCTATACCAAACAAACCTCGCAGTGCCCCTAAAGATAAGGATAATCTATAACTTGCCTATCAACAGTTAGGAATGACAAACATGAATATTGATAACGTAATAGCTACAACATTAGTCGATGAAACTGCAGAAGCTGATGATGTTGATGGACATGATTGAGGTGATGATCATGAATGGAATGGTGAACATGATGATGGTGATGAAGAGGATGAAGAAGGTGAATGGGAGGATGAGGCTAAAGACACTGATGATGATGATGAAGAAAATATGACATTGCAAAGTGATGATGATGATAATGACGATGACGATGTGTCCCATAATAATTGATTTAATCTTTTAGTTGTATGGATACTTTATGCATGTGTATGTAGTTTTTTTTAACTGCAAGCTAGGAAAAACAATTGTATATATGTACTGTAATTTTTTCACTGATAATACTATGAATGTTTGCGCTATTGTATTTTTTTATTTTGTTCTTATTTATTAGATGTCTGGAGTCAATGGTGGACGTGGTCGAGGTCGAACGGTTAGGAATGATGCGGGTAAAGGCGCACCACAACCGACCCCACAGTATGATCCTGCTGATCAAAACTATGAAACAAACACCTTTAGTGGATTGTTTGGAGGTTTTTTGGACCCAACTCAATTATTCGAAAATTATTTTGGTAGTATGAATGAGCAACCCCATATGCAACCACCTTTTTTTGGTCTGCGTATGCAGTCACCAATCCAATCCAATATTCCTTACATCGGTGGTACTTTAGCAACTCCATTACTTTATCAACAATTTGGCACTGCTAGTCTACATTACAACAATAATCAGATTAAGGGTCAACCTAGAATGCGAAGCCACTCAGTCCACAACGAAGGGGTCCAAAATGAAGGGGTAGAAAGAGATAGACAAAGTCCTGCACCTAATAGTGAAACTGCAAGCACAAATAATAAGATATATTTACAACCTGATAGTGATACGTAAGTTTATTACAAATTTTCTAATTTCTTCAGTAATCATATTCTTTTAATGCATACAGTAAGCACTTTTAACAAATTCTTTTTTTTGTTCTTAGTTTTGTTCCATATCAGGGCGTAGTTCAGAAAATTGTTGAAAGCTTTACAAGTAAGTACCCACGTCCTCAGATTGCGTGGGGGGAAGTTCCACAATCTCAGAGATACATATGGTTTAATGAGTGCAAGGTTAATTTTCTGTACAACAAATTTGAAAGTCTTCATTGGATTGTTTGAGACGTATACTAATATACTTGAACTTTATCACAGAAACACTACTACTGGCATCCAGACAATGAAACTTAAATACGGCGTAACTTTGAGTACAAAAGTACAACTCAACTTAGAGACATTCTTAGATATGCCAGGAAGTATAACAAAAGGCCGAAGTGGTTACCACCTAGTGTTTGGAATGAGATGCTCAAACGTTGGAGTGAGGATGACAAGTTCAAGAAATTGAGTCAATAAAATAAAAAGAATAGATTGAGTGATGCAGAAGGTTTTGGTCCTTCCTTAATACATGTGGCTCAATTCCGATTAGTGAAAGGAAAAGATGCCTGGTAAGTAACGTGATTATTAATAAGCATATTTTCATATATAATGTATGGTATGGATTAAGGTTTTAGTCCTTGTTTACATTTAATCACTCGTTACATTTTTTTTTTTTAGGCCAAAGCATTAGGTAGGGAGCCCATATATGAGGAACTGTTTAAGGACACTCACTGTAAGATCAAAGACAAAACTTTCGTTGATAAAAAATCTGTAAAAAAATGTGTAAGTTTGGCACATTTTGGGTAGAGATTATTCTTCATATGTTATAATTGTCGGTTTAGTATGAAATAGTTTTACTTTTGATAATTTTTAGGAGGATTATCACAACAAATGGTAGGGGTACACTCAAGCTACAACTCAAGGGGGCTCCCAACTGTCCCCTATGACCTCAGAAGAGTTTTGGGTTAAAGAAAATCCTGACAAAAAAGGCTGTGTATACGGTTTTGGCACGGAGGGGGTCAAGTTGAAGAAATCAGCTACAATTGCAGCTGCACGTCACTAATCAGTTGAGCATTTTGACCCAAGAGAGCAAGCACAACTCCTCAATCAGAGCATAACCAAGCAAGCAGAGGTTATAAATCAAATTGCCAAGAAACAGGGGAAGACAGAGCGCATGATGAAAAAGGTTTTAAGATTTCTTAAAGGACAAAGTGTAGGTTCTTTCAGCCAAATCAACTTGAACCCTGATAATGAAGAGGACTCCCAAAATGACAATGTCGATGATCCCACAAATTTATCTGATTCTGATTAGTTTATATGATCTGCGTTTAGATTCAAAACAATTGTGTTTGATGGATATTGTGATTAATGTTTAATTTAGCACATTTTTATTTTGAGATATAAAACTTTATATTTGGTAATTATTATATATATTTTAACTTTATATTTGGTAATTATTACATATATATTTTATGTGATGATTTAAGTTTTTTCTTTGTTTTTGAGAACCTTTTTTTCTTTGTTTTTGAGAACCTAATAATTTTTTAAAAAGCAAAATTTTTTTTGGGTGGGAAGGAATTTTCCGTCGGAATTTTCGAAAATTCCGTTAGAATTTTCCTCCCCCTTTGCATATTTGCCTGCACCCAAATCCTTGTCCGACAGACCATCCGACGAGATTTTCCGTCGGAAAGATCGTCGGATGCTTTTTTGCGATGAACTGAATCCCGACGGGCTATTTCGCGTTGTATTTTCCGTCGAAAATCGCTTTTTTCATTGGAAAAGGACCTTTTTCCATCGGTATTTCCGTCGCAGATCAAATGTATTTTTGTAGTACAAGAGGAAAAGTCTCTTTGTGGTCTACCCATAATTTGGGTAAACCCCTTGGCCACTAAACGGGCCTTAAAGTTATCAACTAATCCATCAGCCTAACACTTTATTTTGAAAACCCAGTTGTTTCCAATTAATTTATGTAGGGGAGGAAGATCAACTAGTTCCCAAAACTTATTTCTTCTTATAGAGTCCATTTTATCCCTCATAGCATCTATCCATTCTTTGTGGTTCAGTGAATCAATAGGCTGTTGAAAAGATGTAGGTTCTTCTATTTCCAAAATAGTGTACAGGAATATTTCCTCTTCGATTTGAAAATATCGTCGAGGAATTTTTACACGTTCACTTCTCTTGAGCCTTGGACCTTCATTTGTCTGATTCACTAAGGTATTGCTCCCCCCATCTCTAAGAGGTATAGAATCCTCCTCAATGTATAGAGAACCACTTTCACTATCCCTTGGAGAAGTGGGCTCCTAAATAAGTGAGCTAACCTCCTTTTCAAAAGATTGAGGATGAACCTCATTATCAGGCTGATTCTCTATTGCAGAAAAATTCATAGTATCTCTATCAGCCACTGAAAGAGGACTATTCTTGGTGACATAGCGAGTGTGTAAATCCTCCCCCTCATCGAGAGATAGTTGATTATATTGCTATAACTCATACAGCTCAAGGTCCTTTTTCATTTCACCAACACTTGGGAACTCATCCTCAAGAAACTCAACATTGCGAGAGTCTATTTCCATCATACCACCATTAGGGTGTTCTCCAAGCATGAAATATTCGTTAGAATGTTCATGTTATCTTATGAACACCATTTTGGTAGCTCTTGGACCATATTTTCCATGTTTGTAGGTTGGATTGTATACATAACCAGCTAAACCCTATGGGTGTAAATGATACAAAGAAGGCTTTCTACCATGCCATAACTCATATGGAGTAGCGGATATACTCTTACTTAAAGCTATCGTAAGCAACATAATCCCCCAAAAACTGATTGGAAAGCTAGCGTGTGCCATCATTGACCTGACCATGTTAAGCAATGCTCGATTCCCAAGATCTACCACACCATTTTTTTATAGAGTGGCAGAAACTGTAATTTATCATTGTATACCCTTTTCCTTACAAAACTCTTTAAACATGTGTGAGAGGTATTTACGACCATGATCAGTTCGAAGAGTCTTAACTCTCCACTCTAACTAGATCACTACCTTAGCCACAAAAATGTTCGAACACAGCTAACACCTCACATCGATGAGATAGTAGGTACACATACCCATATCTTGAATAGCCATCCATAAAACTGAAGAAATAGAAAGCCCTATGATGTGCTTTAACATTCATGGGTCAACAAATATCAGAGTGAATGAGCTTTAAAGTGCTTGATGCCCTTGATGCCTTACCAAAAGGCTTCGCGGTTGCTTTGCCAGCTAGACATGACTCGCATCTAAGTAACTTAACCTTAGTGAGTATGTTAGTGAGTGAGTCTAAAAGACCTTCTTTAGCTAGTTTGCTCATTCTATCTTGGCCAATATGGCCAAGTCTAGCATGTCATTTAATTGATTCAAACTTAGAATCAAAATGTGAGTCAAAGACAGAAGATGAATTACTATAATAATCATCCAAATTAAATAATAAGAAATCATTTTTCAAAGTAGCGTGGCCAAATCCATTGCCACTGTACAAAATGTCCAAACCATCAGTACCAGAATTAAACAAAAACCAGACTTTATTAAAGAAACTAAAGACAAAAGGCAAACCACACCCCAGGGGCGTATAGAGCACCCAGGAGAAGCAACATATTTCCTCCCTGTAATCTGAGTTTGTATGTCCCAATACCTAAAAAATTTCTCATTGCTGTTTCCTAGCACGAGAGTCTGTGGATCTACTGGGTAGCAGTGAAAGTCCACGATGCCAGCTGGATCCTGAACTATAAGTTTGCTTGCTCTCGTATCTACAATCCAATTAGGAAAATAAATAGCAACTATTGCATGGAAACAAACATACAATTCAAGAGAATAGTGAAGAAAGGTACCTTGGGAGGCTCTGAGCAAGTCCAAGCATAATGTCCTTTCTTTTCACAATTCTAACACTTCACATGTGTGACCTCTCATAAATCTATATTTTACCTCATTTAGACTCGACTTTTACCTCCCATTTTGGTAATTTTCGGTAAAACTTCAAGAGTATAGAGGTTGATAAGATATTCTTTACCCCAAATCTGCCTATATGATGTGTTTTTGTGTTTTCAGGAGTTCGATTGGAAGAAACGAGTAAAACAAGCTAATGCCGCTCCAAACAGGAGCCTAAAAGGTGGATTTTGAGCCAAAAGGAAGTGGCATGGGGGTATCGTGCTAGGCAGGCTGATCGTGCCACCCAAAAAGACGAGAAAAGGAGGGGCAGCAAAGTGGCACGGTGGCACCGTGCCATCTGGCACAACCGTGCCACTTTAGTGCCTCTCGGTTAATTGCTAAGGCGCATTGTAATTTGGGGATTATTCAGTTTTCTCTCTTCTTCTCTCTTGAAAACGGCGACTTTAGGTTTCCTTTAGATTATTTTTGTTATTGTTGATTTCAAGGCAGGAGATTGGAAACGATTTATGTTTTTGGTAGATTGTTGCTGTAGTTAATAAAAAGTATGTTTCTTTACCTTTTTCCTTTTGTGTTTTAGTTCAAAGTTAATACTTTTAATCATATTCGCGTTCTTGATTGTGTTTGTGATTGAAATGATGATTAGAGGCTAAATTCGTTGTCTTGGATTGGGCGTAGCCCCTATTGTGCGAATTGGAGCAATGCTCTAGGTTTTTGTTAATGAATGCCCATGATATAATTGAGATCTCAGTGAGCATGTCAGATGTTCGATGAATTACCTGAGAGAGTTGTATTCTTGTTCGTAATTGAGGTTTAGGAGATTAACGAAAGTTAAATCCTCTACCTAGAGTTACTTTGTGAGCAATTAGATTTCTTAACATGAAAATAGTTAGGGTTGCAATTGCGAATTAAGGGTTACTCAATCTTGTAGTTTCGTGATTCCGGTGTCATGATAATAGATAACTAGGATAGCTTGACCAGTCTAATGACCTTTGAAAGAAGGCATAGATGTGCTTAACTTGTAATCATTCTATTTTAGTTATCTGCGTGGGTCGAATTCCATGACTTAGTTTATAGCCCAAGGAGCACAATAGTATGGTGAACCCCAATCCAGGACCCTTGTTAGTATTGATTTAGATAATAGCAGTAGTCTTCAATAGAACAGAACTGTTACTTACTGAAAACTAATTTTAGTAGACTCTGGCCTAAATAGAGTATTAAAGGTTAGTTCGGTGGTTTAAACCGAGTTCCTTGTGGACACGACTCGTACTTGCCGTTGGTAGCTACAACTGACACCGTGCACTTGCGGTATTTTTCACTCAACAACCTCGACTGTTCTTGTTGCATTTGGGCCTATTTCCCTTAACAATAAGAGCCATATTAGGAGTACTGAACATTTTTAGGCATTCTTCTTCCATTTCGAGGTGACTTTGGATTTCTGCGAAGGTCTTTAAGTGATTGAAATGAGTCAAGATAATCTTCACATTATCCCAATGCTTAGGTTCATCAGGGATAGCCCGCATCACATTCAGGACTTGTTTCCCCCTCAGAGATTTCCTTACCTATGGCCTTAAAATCACGAACCATCGCACTCATAGTTCATAAATGCTCAGTCGTGGTACGACTGGAGTCCATTTTGTGCCGCATCTATTTTAAGAGTGAGGTACGAATCCTTATCTCGGATGTCTGGTTAAAATGAATCTTCAGCTTGTCCCACATGTCATTAGCATTGGGACATGCCTCAAACTCTGCAATTAGATCATTATGCATGCAATACAACATAATAAAGCACGCCCTACAAGGTAGAGGAAGTCAATCGCTTGATATAACTTTGTTATATTAGCCTGGGAAATAGCCGCAGAAACTAGGCCTCCTTCTATCCCGATATTGAGCCAAGCCTGACACCCATGATTGTGTTACAGATTTAATTTCGCAAGAACAATCAAATAGCTCATAGCTTTAATTGTGTGATCGGCTGTTACGATGATAGGGACGATAGAGAGTCCTAGCGCCCGGTCCCATCCTTGCCCTGCGATCCTTCTTGGACTAGTCTTGGTGACCCCGCAAGCTTTCTTAATGCTGCACAATAGTAGTATCAATAAATTTGTCATCTTTGTCTTTATCTGATGGCGGAAACTTAGCAACTATCAAATGTTCTAACAAATCTTTCTCATTCAGAAGATACCAAATCTTCCGATGCCACAAGTCATAATTAGTGTCATCTAGCTTTTGATTAGTCGATAATTCACCAATTATTGCATTGGTCATTGCGATATCTACAAGTATTCATTAAAATATGAATGTAAGACACATTTCTTAAGCAATTAAATTATTTAAATTCCATCATTTATGTTATATGACCGAAAATTTTGATAAACTTATAATCATCTCATATAAATATGAACTAGAAATTTAAATAATCAATTTTAATACTTTCATAAAAACACATCCATATGGACCACAAACATTAATTTAATATCACATAAATATTTGTTAAATTTATATTAAAAAAATTTCATAATTATATATAAAACGAATTTATATATGAAACAAATTCATATAATGAAATCCTTTCTTTTGTTTATAAGCCGCTTAACTTTAAATATTTATAATTTCATGTTATTTCATATATAAAATAAATTTATATTACAAATTAGCATGTAATAATCGACATTTTAACATTATTTAATGTTAGAACAAGTTCATGCATCCTTAATCAAAGCTAATTTGAAATTTTAATTCAACTAAAGAACTAATTACGTGCTTCATATCTTATGAACCTATATACTATTAAAATCGTAATTTAATTAAAGAATTATTAACATGCCATATATGAAGTAGTATAAAGCACTAAATAATTTTAAAAGGAATCATAATTCACAATAAAACAGAATAGTAATAACCCTTATAACCACTCCCTGCTCGCCTTTGTAATTTCCTCAGATTCCCCATCATCCTTCAGACCTATCATTTTGCTCTCTTTCTTTGATTGAAAAAATAAAAACCCTCTTCCACCACTGAGAGTAGAGGTGTCAATTCGGGTTGTTGTTTCGGGTAGTTTTGGGTTGATGTGACTTGTTTTGTCTTTTTGCGCCACAATTTCCTCAATTGTCCCCATAAAGCTGAAATTATTTTTCAAATTTCTTTAAGGTGTTAATTCTAACTATTCTTCGTCATCATTGTTATATGTTATTTGAGAGTCATTCATATTCATATTTGGTTGATACCATACAGTATATTCAAAAGTTTTTTCTAAAAGAGCAATATTATCCTTTAATAAATTTATAGTAATGGGATGAACTCGTACATGTATAGTTGATAAATAGTTTAACCTGTTCTTATAGTAGTTCAACAAGTTTTGCCTAATACTTCTAGGAGTTAAATCAAAAGATCTTAAATAGTCCCATGCTCCATCTTGAGTGTAGTAATTTAGTTCAGGTAAATTAAAACTTCATCCTGCTAAATAGTTACCATTTCTGTCTAGCTTAGAATTAGATTGTAGTTTGTTTCTAAATAAATCCATTGTTTAAAAGTGAAACTCTAATTTTAGTTACTTTGTTCAAGGTCTAGGCTCTGATACCATTTAATAGTGAGTCGAATGATTTTTATGGAAAAAGTGGTAAAATCATTTGTTGAATTAATTAGGTGATTTACACAAAGCGATCTATCAAATTTTAATAATGGTACTCGGATACTTAATTATCATATGAAACTTTAAACCTAATATCAGATAATCTTATTAAAACAAAATTGAATTAAAGAAATCATACCTTCAAGAGTTGGACCTATCTTACTCCTTCGTGCTCGTCTTACTCCACCCTGACGCGAGACTTATCTACTCATTCAGACCTTCTCCTTCTCCTTGATAGTATCTCTTCTTTGCTCAAATTTGTAATAACAGAATTATAGACACAAAGTTTTGAGAAAAGATTTCTCTTTTATTTCATTGATGATTATTCTCCTTTCCCTAAAGGAAGGAAAACAGAACATTTTTTGAGAGTTATCTTACAAGGGGAAATTTTTTCTTATAAACACTGATCCAAATGTTGATGCCTTCTACGGAAATCGACTAACTTATTTATAGAGGAAGGGGGTGCACTATGATATAAGCGCTTACATCATTCGAAATCTAAAAAGATAAGATTACCTGGCTAAAAGATAAGCTTGGTGGACAAGGCTCCACTGTTCTTGATAAGGCTGCTCAATGTTCATTGTTTTGTAGTGTCGGTAGAGATAAGAGTTGATACTGTTGTGGTCCCTCGTGTCTTCACATGATAACTAGGTGAGAAAAATCACTTCTGTGCCTTGTCTTGTTCTGCTTTATAAAGTTCAGCAAATTTGGTGCATACAGCTGGACCGCCTAAAAATTTCTTGGACTCCAGTGCATAGCTAAAGTCAAAAAGTTGTTCATCGACTGAGATGTTTTCAGCTCCTTCATTAATGACTAGAATGACATTTTTATCAGAGTACAGAGTTTTGGCTCATTCAGTCATTAAACACTCGCTTTGGCATTTGATGGCGAGAGCGCCTGTTGAACGTCTATAATTGACCCATCCTTTATCAAAATGAGGAGTTTTATAGTGTTTATTTTTCTCTGCTGCAATGGTAGGGAGCTTTGTAGTTGATCCTGTTCTTGTAACATGGGTAATTTCAACTAAATGAATGGAATGGTAAATAGTATCTTCATCCTCTTCAAGACAGATAGTAAAGATTCGAAGGCAAATATGTCCTTGGCTGAATTGCTTAATAGCATGTTTAAAGTAGGCTGGAAAATTTTGTAGTTCAATGAGACTGGTGCTTGGGTAAAGATAATTTAAATAACCATAAGTAACGAGTTCAAAAACGATATCAGGTTGGCTCTGGTGAAAGCAAGGATTCTAGGAAAAAGAGAATCCCTTGGGTTATAGTAGAGTTTAGGTAAACCAGAGATCTTCTGGTAAGCCAGCACTGTTGTTTCATAATAGCTTTTGTAAAAAGAGTTCGATAGATCAAGAGTTCGAATGCCAGTGTTTTGAATAACTGGTCTTGAAGCTAATAGCTTAGCTTTTAATTGTTGCTTCTCTTTCTCTTCTTCAGAGAGGGGGTTTGAAGCATTTCCCTGATTTGGTCGAAATGAGAGTTCAGAGAGTTCAGAGTGGACTTTAGTCAAATCCACCCTGGAAGAATTCAAAGAGTTCAACTTAAGCTGTTCAATAGTTCGATGGAAATATGTTGTTAATTCTCGAGCTTTTCCAGGATCAGCTCTGAGATTTTTAATAATTTCTTCAATAACATTAATTTTTGCGTTAACAGCTTCACAGTATTCGTTAACATTTATAAGAATGTCTTCAAAGTTCTGGATTAGCTGGGTGCTGTCCACTTGTTCCATTGGTGCTTTGTCTTTGTCCGTTGAACTCATGTTCTCTTGTTAAATAATCTGCAATGAAGTTGTTCTTCCCTACAACATGCTGATATACAGCATTAAACTGAGATAAAAATAGCTGCCATCGATGTAATTTATGCATGTGAGGTCCATTGTCTAAAGCTTGTTTTACGAACGAAGTTGCTGCTTGATTATCTGTTAATACTTTAAACGGCTTAGAAAGCAAAAAGAGTCTCCATTTAGTAATTCCTCTAATAATAGCTAAGAGCTCCTTTTCCATAGTATTATAATTTTCTTCTCGTTCAGAAAAAGTTTCACTGTGATAACCACAAATTTCATTTAAATTAGTCTTCAAAACTGCTGCCCATGTTTTGTCAGATGCATCTGTTTGAAGAATTAAGTTGTCTTCAAGTTCAAGGAGTCTAAGACTGGGAAGTTGTTGACATTCTTCTTTTAGTTTCTTCACAATTTCAGTATGTTTTTCTGTCCAACCAAGAGTATTATTTTTTCTGAGTAGACTTTGCAAATCTTTTTTCTTCTTTGCTAAGTCTGGTATGTAAGAACTAGCATAGTTTAATAGTCCTAAGATACTTTGAATTTGTTTTTTTGTTCTCAGTTGGTTCGGATATTCTATGATTTTTCTAAAGATATGAGGTTGTAAGCTGATTCCGTTTGTGCCAACTTCAAAGCCTAAAAATTCAATTTTCTCCTTTTCAATTACGGCTTTTTTCTTACTTAGGCAAATGCCTTCTTTAATAGCTGTTTCCAGAAATGTGTTGAGATGTACTCGATGTTCTTCAAGAGTGTCTGAACTTATTGAAATATCATCTACATAGACAATCAGAAAACTATTAAGGTGTTTAAAGGCATCGTGCATTCTTCGCTGAAAAATTCTTGGTGTATTTTTTAGACGAAAGGGCATAACGATCCATTCATAAAATCCTTGAGGTGTACTAAAACCTGTATATTTAATACTTGTTTCTTCCATTTTAATTTGCCAAAAGCCAGATTTGCAATCAAATTTTGAGAAGAATTTTCTGTTTTTTATAAGGTTAATTAATACTTCCTTGTTGGGTAAGAAATAGTTATCTGTTTTTGTAAACTGATTTAGTTTTTTTATAGTTGATAACCATTCGAGCTTTGCCTCTTCGTCTTTCTGCTTCATTAACTACCATAAAGGCTGGGGAAGAGTATGGTCCGTTGGATGGTCTAATGAGCCCTTTTTCAAGAAGTTCTTTTATTTGTATTGAAAATTCCTTGATATCATCTTCCGAGTATAGCATTGGTTTTTCTTTGATATAAACTTCTTGAGTTAATTCTATTTTAGCTCAAGGATGTTCAGGTTTCCAAAATTGTAATGGATTTTCAGAACAAATTCGTTTGAGTTTTGCTAAAAGGTCATCTTTTTTGATTATATGAACTGTAAAAATAGGTTTTTGTGTTTGTATTTGAAGTGCAATTCGTTCATAACCATGTCCACCACGCTTCGCGCGTACTCTGTAGGGTTGTTTTAGAGTGGGAGTTTTCAAAGTGTGACCACATTTGATAATTAAATAAACAGTATAAGGAGTTTGTGTAAACTTCGCAAACTGTTTTAAGAAGTCATTTCCTAATAAAATATCATAACCAGAGTTATACTGTAATACTGTCGGTATAGTAAGGATTTTGTTTCCCAGAATAATGGAAACATTGTGCTGAACTAAATCCAAATAGGTAGGAATATGATTGTTAGAATGTATAAAGTTTTGATGATAACAAATCCAAGTGTTGTTGTTGTTGTTGTTGTTGCTCCAAACAGGCTTTCCAAACAGGACCTTACTGCTGTTCTCAATGTATTAAAACTGCTTGACTAATGGTTTATCAAGAACAGGTACTCAAGTCAGCAATGTAAGAACACCTGTGAGGAACAGGTTCTGTGAGGTGTTTTGAAGCATATCCTGAGAAGTGTTTGAAACATAAGATATGTGCAGCTGTGACAAACAGGTTCCGTGCGGTGTTTGAAGCATATTCTGTGAAGTGTTTGCAGCAAAGTCGTTCTACAAGATGACTAGTGGTTACAACAAGATGTCTTGATTTGATTTGGTTTTATATTTTTAGACTCTTGTTAATATGCCAATTAGAAAGTTTTAATTTACCACTCACTGGAAACGGTTTTGCTTTTCGAAAAATATTTCGAATCACCCTTCAGAACAACCCTGGGAACAGGGCGATCAGGGTGTTTCCAGAATAAGCTGCGAAAAACTGCTTTGCACGATTTTTATCCTTTGAATTTTGAGCAGCCTCTTCAAAGATTTGCAAGAAAGATTTTTCTATGGAGTATCTTATCCTTTACCCCAAAAAACGGTTATCAAAAATCTTAAGGGATTTGCAAAATCCTTTTGAATAAAAAGAATATCCAATTTTTGACAAGTGGATAAGGTAGTTTAGAAAAACGTGGGCTAGCTGCTGAAGAACACCGCCTTATGCACGCGGTTCAGGAAGTGTTTTCAGCTCATGTCACCTTACCCCTTGTAGCTAAAGGATTCTATTTTCTCTAGGATTTTAGTTTCCAAAAATTTCAGAAATAGTTTTTCCATCCCTTGTGGGTAAAGGATTCTATATTCTTCAGATTTTTTAGTTTCCAAAAATTTGATGAATTGTGTTCCAAGCACTATAAAAGGCGGCTTCTTACAATCTTGGACATATCGGTTTTCAAAGAGAAAAAATCTGAGTTCATGAGCTAAAACGTTTGAGAAGAAAACCGAGCCTTGTGAGTGAATTAATTGAGCTTTCAAAGTTGGCATACTAGGACTTCATTGTACCCTATATTAGCTTAGTTGAGAAGCATTGAAATAGGGTGTTTTTTCTTTACATTCTTCTTTCACAAGAGTGAGTAGAGTGTGTGTCCAAATCAAGGGGATTTTGGACGTGGGGTAACTTGTCTTAGGGAAGACAGGTTACGTGTGTTACAAATTGTAACAAGGTGTGTTACTATTGTAACATGTTTAGCCCGTTTAGTGAAGTGTGCAAATCCTACAGGAGGTAGGTCGTGGTTTTTAACCTCAGTTGGGCTAGAGGTGTTTTCCACGTAAAAATCCTGTGTCCATTATTTCCGCATTCAATTTTGTTGGATTTTCACTTCTGCTTATCTCAGAAACAACCTGTGCGAACAGGGTCTAAGACTGTTTGTCAGCAACTTGCGAAAATCGGACACCACAATTCACCCCCCTCTTGTGGTTGTGTACTCTCTAATTCAACAAGTGGTGTCAGAGCAGGTTCTCCTTTGAAAAGCTAACACCTTTGAGAGATCCTTGAAGATGAGTACTCCACAAGGCATGCTTGAAGGTCAATCCATAACTCGTCCACCATACTTTAATGGCCAACACTATAGTTGGTGGAAGAATAGGATGGAAAACTACATCCAAGCTGAGGACTATGAGTTGTGGATGCTCATCAAGCATGGACCACTCATCCCTAAGAAAACAACTGAAGATGGAAAGTCAATCCCGAAGGAGTCTAGGGAGTTCAATGCTGAAGATTACAAGATGATGGAGAAGAATGCCAAGGCCAAGAAACTCCTATATTTTGGCCTAGGTCCTGATGAATATACTCGCATATCTGAATGTGAGTCGGCCAAAGAAATCTGGGATGCTTTGCAAGTAGCTCACGAAGGGACCAATCAAGTAAAGCAATCCCGGATTGAATTGCTTATGAGAAAGTATGAGCTGTTCGAGATGGGTGATCGGGAAAGTGTGATGGACATGTACACTCGCTTCACTCACATAACGAATGAGTTGAAATCCTTGAGAAAATCCTTCACCACCGAAGAATTGGTAAGGAAGATCCTAAGAATTTTACCTCATTCTTGGGAAGCAAAAGTAACGGCCATCCAAGAAGCTAAGGACATGAACAAGATCACCCTAGATGAGCTGATTGGAAACCTCCAAACATATGAACTTAGGAAATATTCTCAACAGAAAGATGAGACAAAGAGAGAACGAGGTCTTGCACTAAAGGCCTTAGAAGATGATTCTGATTCTGAGGAGGAAGAGATTGCCATGATGACTCAAAAATTTAAGAAGTTCTTCAAGAAAGTCAAAGAAAATATCAAAAGGAAGGACTTCGGCAAAGCCAGGAACACCCCTCGAGAACAGTTCACTGGGTGTTTCAAGTGTGGTAAGCTGGACCACATTGTGAGAAACTGCCCACTGCACAAGGAAGAACAAGAACCCGAACACCCAGAAAACAGGGGAGGAAACAGGGTGTAAGCAGCTCAGCGAAAAGATTCTCAAAAGCTATGCTCGCGGCCTGGGGAGATTCAAGTGAGGATGAGGAAGGGTCTGAAGCTGGGGAAGCTGATGTAGCACTCATGGCAAGGAGTGACACTGATTCAGATGATGGGTCAACGGATAGTCTGACTCAACTCAAGAACAAGGTACGTGGTCTAAATAAATCAACTCTTGAGAAATTATTGTACAATATAATGGATATATTTGCTGAATTAAAAGGGGATGTTCGAGATTTAGAACTTGAAAATGAAACCCTTAAATTAGAAAAGGTTGAAGTTGACAAAGAAACTCTTACCTTGCATGAAAACATCAATGTGCTTAAAGAAACTCTACTCATGAAAGAAGAGACTTGTTCCACTAAACTGACTGAGCTAGAAAAAGAATCTCTTGACTTAAAAGATAAGGTCGAGTCTTTGCTGGAAGAAAACAGAAACTTGCTTGAAAAAATAAAACACTTAGAATTGGACCTTGCCACAAACAAGCTCTGGAACAGGTCCTCAAGGGCGTTGGAATGGTTAAACACTTATCATAGTCAAAATAGAAGAGGACTAGGTTTTGTGCCTAAGATGACCTACCCAGTGAATAAAAAATATGTGGGATTACCTGAAAATATTGTTTGTTTTCATTGTGGTAAAACGGGGCATTATCGATATGCTTGTCCTATAAGAAAGTATGCCATTAAAAAGAACTCAGTGCATGTAAAACAAATGTGGGTTAGGAAAGATGAGATTTACACGTCTAAAGGAATGGGACCCAAGTGGATCTGGGTTCCCAAAACTAACCCTTGATTTGTTTTGCAGGCTGAAGTGAGAGAGAACAACCCAGCAAACAACCCAGCAAACAGTGCAGGAAACAGTCTAGGGAACAGGCAGCTGTGGTATGTTGACAGTGGGTGTTCGAGGCATATGACTGGTGAAAAATCCAATTTTCTCTCACTTACAGCATCAGAAGGAGGGAGTGTAGCATTTGGAAACGGCAAATCTGGGACAATTGTCGGTATAGGTAAGATAGGTGAGTCACTCTCCCATTCAATTGACAATGTTTATTTTGTGGATGGTTTAAAACACAACTTGCTAAGTGTGTCCCAACTGTGTGACAAAGACAACCTAGTAGTGTTCTCTCCAACACGTTGCTTGGTTGTAAACATGAACACAGGAGATGTTGTGTTGAGGGGGAAGCGACACAAAAATGTTTATAAAGTGTGTATTTCTACTCTTCCTCAAAATAATTTGACTTGTTTGAGTGCCTTAAAAGATGATGTTATGCTTTGGCACAAAAGACTAGGTCATGCAAGCCACTCTCTTTTGAACAAACTTGTAACCAAAGATTTAGTAGTTGGCTTACCTTCCATCAAATTCAATGATGACAAGGTATGTGATGCATGTGCCAAAGGCAAACAAGTCAAAAATTCATTTAAGTCTAAAAAGTGTATAAGCACTACTCGACCCCTTGAATTAATACATATGGATCTATGTGGTCCAATGAGGATCATGAGCCGAGGTGGCAAGAGGTATGTGCTTGTGATAGTGGATGACTACTCTCGTTTCACTTGGACTTTGTTTTTGGCTTCTAAAGATGAAACTTTTGAAAAATTTCTTGCTTTCATTAAAAAGACTGAAAAGAGGGTAGGACACTCTTTGGTATGCATAAGGTCTGACCATGGTACAGAATTTGAAAATTCGAGCTTTATTGACTATTGTAATGGGCATGGTGTTGATCACAATTTTTCAGCTTCAAGAACACCCCAACAGAACGGGATGGTAAAGCGCAAAAATCGTACTCTACAGGACATGACTAGAACAATGCTTGTTGCTAGTGGTCTTCCTAGAAATTTTTGGGCTGAAGCTTTAAACACATCATGTTACATTATAAATAGATGCATGATTAAACCTGTTCTTAACAAAACTCCTTATGAGATCCTCAAAGGAAGAAAACCAAATATTTTGCATTTGAGAGTTTTTGGGTGTAAATGTTTTGTGCATAATAATGGAAAGGATGCCTTAGGGAAATTTGATCCAAGGAGTGACGAGGCAATATTCCTCGGTTACTCCTCACATAGTAAGGCATACAAAGTGTTTAATAAGAGAACCTTGCGTGTTGAAGAAAGTGTGCTTGTGCTTTTTGATGAAACTAACTCTCTAAGTGAGAATGATGCACAGGAGGAAGACCTCGAACTAGGTCTTGTTAAAAAAGACATGCTACTTCAAGATGAACCAGGTAAGGATCAACCTGAGAGATCAAGGCCTGAAGCTGTTCTTCAGGAAGGTAGGCAGGGTGTGAACCAAACAGGGGGAAACAGGGTGGAACCCTGTTCGGGACAACATCAGCCGAACCCTTCTGAGATAATTTCAGGAACAGGCTCCCAAACAGGCTTGGGAAACAGGCTTGGGAACAGGTCCTGAACTTGTTTCACCAAGTATTCCAGCTAGGATGGAGAGCATATCTGTGAACCCACTTTCACCACGATCATGGAAATACCAAAGTTCACATCCTCTTGATCAAATTTTGTCTGATATTAATGCAGGAGTTCAAACTAGATCTAGGCTTAAAAATTTCTGTGCTTTCTATGCTTTTCTCTCAAAAATTGAGCCTAAGAATA
Source organism: Carnegiea gigantea (assembly GCA_029747015.1). NCBI lineage: Eukaryota > Viridiplantae > Streptophyta > Magnoliopsida > Caryophyllales > Cactaceae > Carnegiea > Carnegiea gigantea. Next base: position 100,029 of record JAKOGI010001209.1, read on the forward strand.
TTAATGAAGCTCTTGCAGATTCAGATTGGGTCACAGCCATGCAAGAAGAACTCCATCAGTTCGAAAGAAATAAGGTATGGCACCTTGTGCCACGGCCAGAGGATAGAACAATCATTGGAACCAAGTGGGTGTTCCGTAACAAGCTAGATGAGTGCAGAACAGTCACTAGGAACAAGGCCCGGCTGGTAGTTCAAGGCTACAGCCAAGAAGAGGGAATTGATTATGAAGAGACTTTTGCACCTGTTGTAAGAATGAAAGCCATTCGAATCTTGATAGCTTTTGCAGCCCACATGGAGATCAAGTTATATCAAATGGATGTTAAAAGTGCGTTTCTAAATGGGTACCTTAAAGAGGAAGTGTATGTCAAACAACCCCCTGGTTTTGAAAGTAATGAATTTCCTAACTATGTTTTCAAACTTGACAAAGCACTTTATGGTTTAAAACAAGCCCCTAGAGCTTGGTATGAGCGGTTGTCAAGCTTTTTATTAGAAAATGGTTTTACAAGAGGCAAGGTAGACAATACCTTATTTCTAAAATCTAAGGGGGAACATTTGTTGATTGTCCAAGTATATGTCGATGACATCATATTTGGTGCAACTCATCATGATTTGTGCAATGAATTTTCAAAAATGATGAGGAGTGAGTTTGAAATGAGCATGATGGGTGAGCTTAATTTCTTTCTAGGCTTGCAAATCAAGCAAACTTCAAACGGCACCATGATCCATCAACAAAAGTATATCAGAGAATTACTTAAGCATTTTGGGATGGAGTCAGCCAAGCCCATTGATACTCCCATCTCTCCTTCAACTAGGTTGGTAATGGATGATGGTAGTCCCTCAGTTGAGGAGAAATCCTATAGGGGCATGATAGGGTCACTCTTATATCTAACTGCTAGTAGACCTGACATTGTTTTTAGTGTTGGTCTATGTGCACGTTTTCAGTCAAACCCTAAAGAAACTCATCTAAAGGCTGTTAAAAGGATTTTTAGGTACTTAAGACATACACCTGATCTAGCCTTATGGTATCCTAAAGGTTGCAACTTTGATCTTGTTGGGTATGCTGATGCTGATTACGCAGGTTTCTTGGTTGATAGGAAAAGCACCTCAGGTATGGCTCACTTTCTTGGACCTTGTTTGGTATCTTGGGCAACCAAGAAACAACTCTCTGTTGCCTTGTCCACAGCAGAAGCTGAGTATGTGGCAGCTGCATCTTGTTGTGCTCAGTTATTATGGATAAGACAACAACTCAAGGACTTTTGTGTTGACATAGGATGCATTCCTATTTATTGTGACAATACAAGTGCAATTAACATTGCCAAAAATCCATGTCAACACAAAAGAACAAAACATATTGACATTCGTCATTATTTCTTGAGAGACAATGTTGAAAAGGGAGTGATCTTAATGAATTTTTGTGCCACTGAAAATCAAATTGCTGATATATTCACAAAGGCATTGAGTAGAGAACAATTTGAAAGAAATAGACTCGAACTAGGCTTAATTAGAACAACCTGACCAACCTACTCTCTCTCCCTGTTTGCAAAATTTAAAAGTGACGGGTACAACATGTTAAATTTTTGTTTGCAATCAACTTGTGTGCTATATTTAGCATATGTGAGGTTTGCAACTTGCTGACACTCGTTGAGGTCTAATGAGATTGCCCTTATTGTCCAATGTTACCGAGCAAGTAACCTCAAGAACAAGCATCAGAAACAGGTACGCCTCTTGTTTGTCAAATGTGTGCAACAAATTGAAAACTGCTAATCTCTTCCTGAGGCGTGCGCAATAAATGCTAAAGTCTGTTGCAAAAACGGGCAAAATCTTTTAAAGATTTCGCACATCTCTCTCTCCCTTTAAAGCTCTTGCTCAATCTCTCACCTCCACCGAAACTCTCTTGCTTTGAAACTCTGTTCAAGAAACCCTAATCTCTCTCCTTCCTCTGAAAAATGGCGTTCCCCATTAGCTTCGAGAGCTCCTCGACCTTGACCCAGGGCAACCAGACACAGGGCACAGCCTTGCAAACAGCCACAGCCCTGTTTGCACCAACACAATTTCTGACGGCCCTCATGGAAGGTAAAAATACTGAACCTCCTCGACCCATTGCCTATAAACCTTTTGGGTTTTTGAAAAGTATCGACCTTAGAACAGTGAATTTGAAATTGGAAGACATCCCGTACAAATTTGGGTGGGAATTGATTTTGTTTGGTGAAACGGGCGCATGTCAACCCCAAGAACTTGTTGGGGCATCTGAAAGAGAAATTGGGGCTTTAGATGAACTCTTTCTGTTGGACCATGGGTTAGATGACATCAATTCGTTTGGGCTGTTTCCTGAGCAGGAAACAGGGTCAGAAACAGGGCCTGAAGTTTTTAAGGAGAACCTAGGGGAGGATTTGTCAAGAGAAGAAGGGGGCAAGTAGTGGTCAACTGGAGGAGGCCCCTGCCAAAACTGAACAAGCCACACCGGTACCACCAACCGGTGAGAAACGCAAACGGTACAAAATTGTGGCTAGGCGTACTAGAATGCCAAGAACACGACCACCATCAAGGCCTAAAAGCGGCCAGACTGAAGAGCCCTCAAAAAGTGAACCCCTTGTCAAACCAAAACCACAAATCCCCTCTTCGGCCAAACCCACAAACAGACCCACAAGAAAATCAGCCCGAATAGCTTTTCACTCCACTCCTCGTCCTGCCAAACAGTCAGCCCCTGTTGTTGAGGAGATTGATTCCTCCTCTGAGCCTTCATCAGATAGCGACACTGAGAACACTGCCTTCAAACAGGGCACGCCCGTGTTCTCAGAGTCCTCAGAGGATAAGCCTCTTCCTATACCAAAACCATCACCCCTCAAAACTCCCAAGAGAAAAGCCTCCCTCAAACATGCCTCCACCCAAGACCCTCCTACTGAGCCCCAACCTAAACGAGCCAAGAAATCTACCCTATCTGCAATCTTAGCCAAACTGACCCAATTGATTCAGAGACGGGTTGTCAGGGGCAAAATTATAAAGGTCAAATATTTTGAGGAACAGGGACTGGGGGTGTTTCTGCACAAGCTGCATGCACAGGGGTGGTATGAGTTGTTTACAAACACCCAGCTGAGGTGTTCTGTACATGAGTTGGCAGAGTTCTATACCAACTGCACTGTCACCGAAGGAGTGGTGACAAGTATTGTTAATGGGAAGCAGCTTTGCTTTGATGCGAAGATATTAGGGGACATTCTGGGGATTCCCTCCACAGGCTTTGATATATATGTGAGGGAAGACAAGACTATTCTAGGGACAGCCAGGCTGCTGGAACTCGCCCAGAAATTTAGCCAGCAACCAAGCCTGCAAACACCCAAGTCTGTGAAGAAAGGGGACATGACATCGCTCCATCAATTGCTGTTTTGGTTTATCATCAAGAATGTCATCCCCAGAGGCCAGGGTCGAAATCTTGCTGATGCCATGGATCAGTGTTTGATGGATCTGATGGACACGGAAGTGCAAATTAACCTTCCTGCCATCATGATTCGACATATTGCAAGAATTGCAAACACCTCTAGGGAACATGATCTGGGATACGGTTTCTTTCTGACTAGTGTGTTTGAGCACTTTGGGGTGACACTGCAGAAGAAGGTGGGCGCTCAGTTCATTGATGAGATCGGGCGTAACACCCTTATGGGGTGTGGGTATGCTTTGATTGAAGGGTCTGCCTCAGAACAGGGGACCCGAACACCCCGTTCTCCTGTTCCTGGCAGTTCCTCAACCAAGCTTGAGGCTGCTTTGGAAGAAAACTCTCGCCTCAGAACTGAGCTTAACGCTGTAAAGGCTACCCTGGACGAGGAAAAAGCTCTAAATGCCAAACGCCATGCAGATCTCCTCGCCCTTCTCTCTTCACTTTCAGCAAAATTTTCTCCTTCTGCTCCTTGAACACCCCTAATGAGCTGTTCCCATCTGTTGTTCTCATAGCCTGTTCTCACTTCTCTTGGTGAATCAGTTTGTACTCTGTTGCACTCTTTTGATGAATGACAGGATATCTTGTTTTTGATTGGCTTTGCCTTGCTTGCTTTTTGTTGTGAATTGCTTGTGTGTGACTAGGATGGCCAATCTCATTACCGTACCAAAACACTTGAGTGTATCGCCTGTTGACTTTCCTCCATTACCCAAGTGGTGGTGATAGCAAACACCCTCTGTTTGACTGTTCGCCCCTACTTTTTAATGATGCCAAAAGGGGGAAGATAGGTTGACCAATATTGTTTTAGTTCTGCCATGGACGAGTTAATTTTCTTACAATCTTTTCGATACTAACTGCTTCATGTGAATTTGAATAATTGGTACAAATCACTTAAATTGCCCTTGAAAGTCAATATGGTCACTTGGTTTGTCATCATCAAAAGGGGGGAATTTATTAGAATGTATAAAGTTTTGATGATAACAAATCCAAGTGTTGTTGTTGTTGTTGCTCCAAATAGGCTTTCCAAACAGGACCTTACTGCTGTTCTCAATGTATTAAAACTGCTTGACTAATGGTTTATCAAGAACAGGTACTCAAGTCAGCAATGTAAGAATACCTGTGAGGAACAGGTTCTGTGAGGTGTTTTGAAGCATATCCTGAGAAGTGTTTGAAACATAAGATATGTGCAGCTGTGACAAACAGGTTCCGTGCGGTGTTTGAAGCATATTCTGTGAAGTGTTTGCAGCAAAGTCGTTCTACAAGATGACTAGTGGTTACAACAAGATGTCTTGATTTGATTTGGTTTTATATTTTTAGACTCTTGTTAATATGCCAATTAGAAAGTTTTAATTTACCACTCACTGGAAACGGTTTTGCTTTACGAAAAATATTTTGGATCACCCTTCAGAACAACCCTGGGAACAGGGCGATCAGGGTGTTTCCAGAATAAGCTGCGAAAAACTGCTTTGCACGATTTTTATCTTTTGAATTTTGAGCAACTTTTTCAAAGATTTGCAAGAAAGATTTTTCTATGGAGTATCTTATTCTTTACCCTAAAAAATGGTTATCAAAAATCTTAAGGGATTTGCAAAATCTTTTTGAATAAAAAGAATATCCAATTTTTGGCAAGTGGATAAGGTAGTTGAGAAAAACATGGGCTAGCTGCTGAAGAACACCGCCTTATGCACGCGGTTCAGGAAGTGTTTTCAGCTCATGTCACCTTACCCCTTGTAGCTAAAGGATTCTATTTTCTCTAGGATTTTAGTTTCCAAAAATTTCAGAAATAGTTTTTCCATCCCTTGTAGGTAAAGGATTCTATATTTTTCAGATTTTTTAGTTTCCAAAAATTTGATGAATTGTGTTCCAAGCACTATAAAAGGCGGCTTCTTACAATCTTGGACATATCGGTTTTCAAAGAGAAAAAATCTGAGTTCATGAGCTAAAACGTTTGAAAAGAAAACCGAGCCTTGTGAGTGAATTAATTGAGCTTTCAAAGTTGGCATACTAGGACTTCATTGTACCCTATATTAGCTTAGTTGAGAAGCATTGTAATAGGGTGTTTTTTCTTTACATTCTTCTTTCACAAGAGTGAGTAGAGTGTGTGTCCAAATCAAGGGGATTTTGGATGTGGGGTAACTTGTCTTAGGGAAGACAGGTTACGTGTGTTACAAGTTGTAACAAGGTGTGTTACTATTGTAACGTGATTAGCCCGTTTAGTGAAGTGTTTAAATCCTACAGAGGTAGGTCGTGGTTTTTAACCTCAGTTGGGCTAGAGGTGTTTTCCACGTAAAAATCCTGTGTCCATTATTTCCGCATTCAATTTTTGTTGGATTTTCGCTTCTGCCTATCTCAGAAACAACCTGTGCGAACAGGGTCTAAGACTGTTTGTCAGCAACTTGCGAAAATCGGACACCACAATTCACCCCCCCTCTTGTGGTTGTGTACTCTCTAATTCAACAAGGATGAATACCTTTGATTCTAATTTTACGATCATTTGGGAGTTTATCCCATTTTAGAAGTAAAAAGTCCCGAAAGAAAGTTACTTCGGAGCCTGTGTCAATCAAAGGAGTAGTAGTAAGGTCCAATTCTTTGATAGTAACATCAATATATGTAAGAATGGGTATTTCAAGTTGCTTCATATTCTTTCAAGAATAATGGTAGTGTGTTGATGCACAAGAGTTATATGAGTAGGACCAATTTCATTGTTCGTATATTGGTTAAGGAAATTCATTCCTAAGAGTATATGATAAAATTCATTTTTGATTGAATGATCAATATAGCAATCAAATTCCAATAGAGTAGAATTAGGAGTTTTCATCATGATTCGAGAGATTTGATTTAGAGTTGCTTTCTGACCATTGTAGGTAACAAAGTTATATTTCGATGGTGTTGAGACTGCCATGGGTAAAGGTATACAGTGACTTTGTGATGCTCCTATATCTATAAGGATTTTATTAGAGATCCATGTTTGTCCATTAAAATAGTCCAATTTTACTTTATAGGTGCTAGTAAGCTTAGTTGTTAATAATGGAGATGTAAACCTGGGTATGGTAGCTGTACTATAACTTCGTGTTAAAACAGGTTGATTGGCTATCCTTATTCCTTTTTCAGTATAAGAAAGTCTAGGTGCTTGATAGCTAGTTGATGCTTCATCTTCTTCAACTAATTGAAAGTCTGTTAATGCAGGTATTTTGGCTTTTTGCATAGGAGGAGAGATAATAGTACTGATGGTATAAAAGATTGGATCGACCGTTATTTTTCCTGTTTGTTTTACATCTTTTATTGGAAAGTTAGTATTTGAAAAAATGTATAGTCCTCTATAATAAAAGAATAAGGCATCATTTCCCAGTTGTAGTCCAATATCTGTTAAGAGTTTAAATTGCAAATTTAAAGTGTCCTCTACATTTTTACTTTGTAGAGTAACAGAATCATTCAGATAACATTCAAAGATTAATTTTTTGTAAATTAGATTACCTTGTAATGTTCCTAGATGGCTATTCTGTATATTTCGGAATCTTTAACCATGTAATGATAGAATAATAGGTGAATTAATACCTTCTTTGAAGCGAGCATTTACAGCAATTTGTATTCCTTGTAAATGGACATACTTAATTAGCTTCCTGTCTTCAGTAGGAATTTCTGCTAAAAATTTATCAATTATCTCTTGGGTCATTAATCTTAATCGGATATTTCCCTGTAAATGTTGAATTTTCACAGATTGTTCTGTAGTATAGAGCTTAAAATACCTTATTAATTTTCGAGTTAGAAGATCATCTAGTTTTTTCATAAAATTTCGAGGATTTTTTAGAGATAACTCAATTGCTATAATTTTTTCATAAAGTTTTTGGCTGAAAGTAATTATTCCAGTATAATTTTCATGATTTTCTTGTTCTTGTTGGTGAATAATTTATATTTCTTCAATATTCATCTTCAGTATCTGAAGATGTTTCTATTTGTGATGTACTTGTTTCTGCTTCTGAGCTAATAGATTTATAACAACTCGAAATTGCTTCATGTATATTAGTGGTTATTGGATAAAGTTCATCTTGAATTTCTTTAAATTCTTCTGAAAATAGTTTTACTATCTTTGCTTTTCTTTTGTTACAGTCAATAGATTTATGTCCTATTTCTCCACAATTCCGACATTGACAAGCAGTAGGTCTTTTAGTTCTTTTGTAATATCTATTCTGTAGGTTAAAGTTCTCTTGAGTTAAATTTTTATGTCGAAAATGTTTACTATTTTTTTGTGGTTTATTAACTGATTTTTCAGTTTTTGCTTTTTCAATCTTTGTTCTTTTAGGTGAAATTTTCTTCTTTTTAGAGAATTTTTTCTTTGGGGTTTTTCTAGGAGTAGTTTTCTTGGTATTCTGTTTTGGAGTTCTTTTTCTCTTAGGTCTAAAATTTGGATAATTTTCACAGCCATACTGTCTTGGCTCTTTTACATCTTTACAGCAAAGAGTTACTTCTTTAATATATCTTCTTCTACTTTCTTGTAAACAAAGTTCCATCACTTCTTTGTTTATTAGAGTCTGTACTGCCGCTACTGATCTAAAAATAGAAGGATGTTTTGCATATACTTCAAACTTGTCTGAAAAGTATTTATTCCAAGGGTGAGGAAATTTATTTAGTAAAAGTTAGATATAAGGCTCTTGATTTTCCGTAGAATCATAAAGCTCATAGTAGTATTTTTCAAATTCACAAAAGAAACTCTTATAGTTGCATAAGTTACAAATTCTTAAATTGGTAAGTTTGTATAAAGCTTCTTTTTTCCCTTCTAGTCTGTTTAATTCTGGATTTTCAATAAATTCATATCCTTGAAATTGTCCTAATAAATATTTTTCAAAGGTCCAAACTCCATGTTCGATGGAAGTTCCAAGATTTATTTTTACAGACACTTCTATTAAATTTCTTAGTGCTAGAGATATTCCATTATACCAATTTAATACATTTCCTTGCAAAGAGTAGATTATTAAATTGTAGATAGCATTAACATCTCTGTCTTTCATAGCATAAGTTGGTTCTTGCATTAAAGATAGTATTAGAGAACTTCTTCAAGTGTCTAAAGCTACTCTTTTATCAGTTACATAGTCTATATTTAAAAAATATCTCCATGCAGGTGCTGGTTCTAAAAGAAAAGGATTTTTTTGTTTAAATTCTTCATTGATAGTGCTCTTTCTTATTGGAGGTTTTTTCTTATTTTGAAAGTTAGCTATATGTTTATTTTTATGGATTGAATTAGTTCTAAAAGGGTTAGAAGGTTCTCCAGTTTCATAATTATTTAGATTGTTGCTTCCTACGCTTCCTGTGGGTGTTCCTGCTTGCATGTTTATGTATTTTACTAGTTTAGTTAATTGAAGGTTTTCAAAGTTATTTAACAATTCTTCAATAGCTTTATTATATTCCCCCATTATTGGCTACTTTTAGCTCCTTCTTGTTTTTCTTTGGCTTTTAGTAATCTTCTGTCTTCAATAGTTTTTTGAATAGTTTCTTCTTGTTATTTTAAAATGTTATTCTGATAACATTCAATATATTTAGCATCGTCACTGTTGGGATTGACTTTGTCGGGAAGTTTAATTTCTATAGGAGTATATTCTCTTTTTTGTTTGGGTTTTAACATTCCTTCAAAAGTTACATTTATAAGTTGCATTTGTATTACTAGTTGTTTAATAGAGTTATTTATTTCTCTAATTTTTTCTTTTACAGCTTTAAGTTCGTTTTCTAATTGTGGAAAGCTCATTATTTATTAATCCTCATCAGTAAACCAAAATTCTGTATCAAATTGATCTAAGTTGTTATCATCGTTGTTATATAAATTTTCACAAATTTCTAGATATGTTCTTCTTTCTTCTTCATAAACTAAAAGGTCGAGTCTATCTTCATTTAACCAAATTACTTCTTTGGAGCTGTTATTTTTTCTTAATTGTTCAATTTTTTGTATATAAAATTTTTCTTTTTGTATTATTTCTTTTTTCGAAAACGTTTTATACAAGTTGAGAATAGATTCAAACTTTCTTTGAGTCATTATTCTGAGTTTAGGAATTTCAGGTTTTTCCATTTTTTAAATTTTTCTAAAGTAAGTACATTTTTATACGTCTGTCTATTATAGTTATTATTTTGAATTCAAAATTTAGACCGTCATTTTTGTTCTGACATAAATATTTCAGTAGTTGTAGCATATCTGTGTCTCCATACATTCCTTCGTCAAGTTCATGTTCGAATTTGATATTATTTAGATATAAATTTCTTTGAAAAAGACTTATTTGTTCTTTACTAGCTTTGCAATTTTGGAAAACTTTGAATAGTAAAGAACAAATTAGTCTTTTTCAAAGAAATTCATATCTAAATAATATCGAATTTGAACACGAACTTGACGAAGGAATGTATGGAGACACAGATATGTTACAACTACTGAAATATTTATGTTAGAACAAAAATGACTGTCCAAATTTTGAATTCAAAATAATAACTATAATAGACAGACTTATAAAAATCTACTTACTTGAGAAAAATTTTAAAAATTGGAAAAACCTGAAATTCCTAAACTCAGAATAATGACTCAAAGAAAGTTTGAATCTGTTCTCAACTTGTATAAAACGTTTTCGAAAAAAGAAATAATACAAAAAGAAAAATTTTATATACAAAAAATTGAACAATTAAGAAAAAATAACAGCTCCAAAGAAGTAATTTGGTTAAATGAAGATAGACTCGACCTTTTAGTTTATGAAGAAGAAAGAAGAATATATCTAGAAACTTGTGAAAATTTATATAACAACTTAGATCAGTTTGATACAGAATTTTGGTTTAATGATGAGGATTAAAAAATAATGAGCTTTCCACAATTAGAAAACGAACTTAAAGCTATAAAAGAAGAAAATAAAGAAATAAATAACTCTATTAAACAACTAGTAATGCATATGCAACTTATAAATTTAACTTTTGAAGGAATGTTAAAACCCAAACAAAAAAGAGAATATACTCCTATAGAAATTAAACTTCCCGACAAAGTCAATCCCAACAGTGACGATGCTAAATATATTGAACGTTATCAAAATAACATTTTAAAATAACAAGAAGAAACTATTCAAAAAACTATTGAACAAAGAAGATTACTAAAAGCCAAAGGAAAACAAGAAGGAGCTAAAAGTAGCCAATAATGGGAGAATATAATAAAGCTATTGAAGAATTGTTAAATGACTTTGAAAATCTTCAATTAACTGAACTAGTAAAACACGTAAACATGCAAGCAGGAATACCCACAGGAAGCGTAGGAAGCAATAATCTAAATAATTATGAAACTAGAGAACTTCTAACCCTTTTAGAACTAATTTAATCCATAAAAATAAACATACAGCTAACTTTCAAAATAAGAAAAGACTCCAATAAGAAAGAGTACTATCAATAAAGAATTTAAACAAAAAAATCCTTTTCTTTTAGAACTAGTACCTGTATGGGGATATTTTTTAAATATAGACTGTGTAACTGATAAAAGAGCAGCTTTAGACACTTGAAGAAGTTCTCTAATACTATCTTTAATGCAAGAACCAACTTATGCAATGGAAGACAGAGATTTTAATGCTATCTACAATTTAATAATCTACTCTTTGCAAGGAAATGTACTAAATTGGTATAGTAGAATATCTCTAGCACTAAGAAATTTAATTGAAGTGGATGTAAAAATAAATCTTGGAACTTCCATCGAACATGAAGTTTGGACCTTTGAAAAATATTTATTAGGACAATTTCAAGGATACGAATTCATTGAAAATCTAGAATTAAACAGACTAGAAGGGAAAAAAGAAGCTTTATACAAACTTACCAATTTAAGAATTTGTAACTTATGCAACTATAAGAGTTTCTTTTGTGAATTTGAAAAATACTACTATGAGCCTTATAATTCTACGGAAAATCAAGAGCCTTATATCCAACTTTTACTAAATAAATTTCCTCACCCTTGGAATAAATACTTTTCAGACAAGTTTGAAGTATATGCAAAACATCCTTCTATTTTTAGATCAGTAGCGGCAGTACAGACTCTAATAAACAAAGAAGTGATGGAACTTTATTTACAAGAAAGTAGAAGAAGATATATTAAAGAAGTAACTTTTTGCTATGAAGATGTAAAAGAACCAGGACAGTATGGCTGTGAAAATTATCCAAATTTTAGACCTAAGAGAAAAAGAACTCCAAAACAGAATACCAAGAAAACTACTCCTAGAAAAACCCCAAAGAAAAAATTCTCTAAAAAGAAGAAATTTTCACCTAAAAGAACAAAGATTGAAAAAGCAAAAACTGAAAAATCAGTTAATAAACCACAAAAAAGTAGTAAACATTTTCGACACGAAAATTTAACTCAAGAGAACTTTAACCTACAGAATAGATATTACAAAAGAACTAAAAAACCTACTGCTTGTCAATGTTGGAATTGTGGAGAAATAGGACATAAATCTATCGACTGTAACAAAAGAAAAGCAAATATAGTAAAACTTTTTTCAGAAGAATTTAAAGAAATTCAAGATGAACTTTATCCAATAACCACTAATATACATGAAGCAATTTCGAGTTGTTATGAATCTATTAGCTCAGAAGCGAAAACAAGTATATCAGAAACAGAAAGTTCTTCAGATACTGAAGATGAATACTGAAGAAACAGAAATTATTCAACAACAAGAACAAGAAAATCATGAAAATTATACTGGAATAATTACTTTCAACCAAAAACTTTATGAAAAAATTATAACAACTGAGTTATCTCCAAAAGATCCTCGAAATTTTATGAAAAAACTAGATGATCTTCTAACTCGAACATTAATAAGGTATTTTAAGCTCTATACTACAGAACAATCTGTGAAAATTCAACATTTACAGGGAAATATCCAGTTAAGATTAATGACTCAAGAGATAATTGATAAATTTTTAGAAGAAATTCCTACTAAAAACAGAAAGCTAATTAAGTATGTCCATTTACAAGGAATACAAATTGCTGCAAATGCTTGCTTCAAAGAAGGTATTAATTCATCTATTATTCTATCATTACATGATCAAAGATTCTGAAATATACAGAATAGCCATCTAGGAACATTACAAGGTAATCTAATTTACAAAAAATTAATCTTTGAATGTTATCTGAATTATTCTGTTACTCTACAAAGTAAAAATATAGAGGACACTTTAAATTTGCAATTTAAACTCTTAACAGATATTGGACTACAACCGGAAAATGATGCCTTATTCTTTTATTATAGATGACTATACATTTTTTCAAATACTAACTTTCCAATAAAAGATGTAAAACAAACAGGAAAAATAACAGTCGATCCAATCTTTTCTACCATCAGTACTATTATCTCTCCTCCTATGCAAAAAGCCCAAATACCTGCATTAACAGACTTTCAATTAGTTGAAGAAGATGAAGCATCAACTAGCTATCAAGCACCTAGACTTTCTTATACTGAAAAAGGAATAAGGATAGCCAATCAACCTGTTTTAACACGAAGTTATAGTACAGCTACCATACCCAGGTTCAAATCTCCATTATTAACAACTAAGCTTACTAGCACCTACAAAGTAAAATTGGACTATTTTAATGGACAAACATGGATCTCTAATAAAATCCTTATAGATATAGGAGCATCACAAAGTCATTGTATACCTTTACCCATGGTAGTCTCAACAGCATCGGAATATAACTTTGTTACTTACAATGGTCAAAAAGCAACTCTAAATCAAATCTCTCGAATCATGATGAAAACTCCTAATTCTACTCTATTGGAATTTGATTGGTATATTGATCATTCAATCAAAAATGAATTTTATCATATACTCTTAGGAATGAATTTCCTCGACCAATATACGAACTATGAAATTGGTCCTACTCATATAACTCTTGTGCATCAACACACTACCATTATTCTTGAAAGAATATGAAGCAACTTGAAATACCCATTCTTACATATATCGATGTTACTGTCAAAGAATTGGACCTCACTACTACTCCTTTGATTGACACAGGCTCTGAAGTAACTTTCTTTCAGGACTTTTTACTTCCAAAATGGAATAAACTCCCAAATGAGCGTAAAATTAGAATCAAAGGTGTTCATCTTATTCCTACCTATTTGGATTTAGTTCAGCACAATGTTCCATTATTCTGGGAAACAAAATCCTTACTATACTGACAGTATTACAGTATAACTCTGGTTATGATATTTTATTAGGAAATGACTTCTTAAAACAGTTTGCGAAGTTTACACAAACTCCTTATACTGTTTATTTAACTATCAAATGTGGTCACACTTTGAAAACTCCCACTCTAAAACAACCCTACAGAGTACGCGCGAAGCGTGGTGGACATAGTTATGAACGAATTGCACTTCAAATACAAATACAAAAACCTATTTTTACAGTTCCTATAATCAAAAAAGATGACCTTTTAGCAAAACTCAAACGAATTTGTTTTGAAAATCCAGTACAATTTTGGAAACCTGAACATCCTCGAGCTAAAATAGAATTAACTTAAGAAGTTTATATCAAAAAAAAACCAATGCTATACTCGGAAGATGATATCAAGGAATTTTCAATACAAATAAAAGAACTTCTTGAAAAAGGACTCATTAGACCATCCAACGGAGCATATTCTTCCCCAGCCTTTATGGTAGTTAATGAAGCAGAAAGACGAAGAGGCAAAGCTCGAATGGTTATCAACTATAAAAAAACTAAATCAGTTTACAAAAACAGATAACTATTTCTTACCCAACAAAGAAGTACTAATTAACCTTGTAAAAAACAGAAAATTCTTCTCAAAATTTGATTGCAAATCTGGCTTTTGACAAATTAAAATGGAAGAAACAAGTATCAAATATACAGGATTTTATGAATGGATTGTTATGCCCTTTGGATTAAAAAATGCACCAAGAATTTTTCAGCGAAGAATGGACGATGCCTTTAAACACCTTAATAGTTTTCTGGTTGTATATGTAGATGATATTTTAATAAGTTCAGACACTCTTGAAGAACATCGAGTGCATCTCAACACATTTCTGGAAGCCGCTATTAAAGAAGGCATTTGCCTAAGTAAGAAAAAAGTCGTAATTGAAAAGGAGAAAATTGAATTTTTAGGCTTTGAAGTTGGCACAAACGGAATCAGCTTACAACCTCATATCTCTAGAAAAATCATAGAACATTCAGACCAACTGAGAACAAAGAAACAAATTCAAAGTTTCTTAGGACTATTAAACTATGCTAGTTCTTACATACCAGACTTAGCAAAGAAGAAAAAAGATTTGCAAAGTCTACATAGAAAAAATAATACTCTTGGTTGGACAGAAAAACATACTGAAATCGTGAAGAAACTAAAAGAAGAATGTCAACAACTTCCCAGTCTTAGACTCCTTGAACCTGAAGACAACTTAATTCTTCAAACAGACGCATCTGACAAAACATGGGCAGCAATTTTGAAGACTAATTTAAATGAAATTTGTGGTTATCACAGTGGAACTTTTTCTGAACGAGAAGAAAATTATAATACTATGGAAAAGGAGCTCTTAGCTATTATTAGAGGAATTACTAAATGGAGACTCTTTTTGCTTTCTAAGCCGTTTAAAGTATTAACAGATAATCAAGCAGCAACTTGTTCGTAAAACAAGCTTTAGACAATAGACCTCACATGCGTAAATTACATCGATGGCAGCTATTTTTATCTCAGTTTAATGCTGTATATGAGCATGTTGCAGGGAAGAACAACTTCATTGCAGATTATTTAACAAGAGAACATGAGTTCAACGGACAAAGACAAAGCACCAATGGAACAAGTGGACAGCACCTAGCTAATCCAGAACTTTGAAGACATTCTTATAAATGTTAACGAACACTGTGAAGCTGTTAACGCAAAAATTGAAGTTATTGAAGAAATTGTTGAAGATCTCAGAGCTGATCTTGGAAAAGCTCGAGAACTAACAACATATTTTTATCGAACTATTGAACAGTTTAAGTTGAACTCTTTGAACTCTTCCAAGGTGGATTTGACTAAAGTCCACTCTGAACTCTCTAAACTCTCATTTCGACCAAATCAGGGAAATGCTTCAAACCCCCTCCCTGAAGAAGAGAAAGAGAAGCAACAATTAAAAGCTAAGCTATTAGCTTCAAGACTAGTTATTCAAAACACTGGCATTCGAACTCTTGATCTATCGAACTCTTTTCACAAAAGCTATTATGAAACAACAGTGCTGGCTTACAAGAAGATCTCTGGTTTACCTGAACTCTACTATAACCCAAGGGATTATCTTTTTCCCAGAATCCTTGCTTTCACCAGAGCCAACCTGATATCGTTTTTGAACTCTTTACTTATGGTTATTTAAATTATCTTTACCTAGGCGCCAGTCTCATTGAACTACAAAATTTTCCAGCCTACTTTAAACATGCTATTAAGCAATTCAGCCAAGGACATATTTGCCTTCGAATCTTTACTATCTCTCCTGAAGAGGATGAAGATACTATTTACTATTCCATTTATTTAGTTGAAATTACCCATATTACAAGAACAGGATCAACTACAAAGCTCCCTGCCATTGCAGCAGAGAAAAATAAATACTACAAAACTCCTCATTTTGACAAAGGATGGATCAATTATGGACGTTCAACAGGTGCTCTTGCCATCAAATGCCAAAGCGAGCGTTTAATGACTAAAGGAGCCAAAACTCTGTACTCTGATAAAAATCTCATTCTAGTCAATACTGAAGGAGTTGAAAACATCTCAGTCGATGAACAACTTTTTGACTTTAGCTATGCATTGGAGCTCAAGAAATTTCTAGGCAGTCTAGCTATATTTGCTGAACTTTATAAAGTAGAACAAGATAAGGCACAGAAGCAGATTTTTCTCACCTAGTTATCATGTGAAGACACAAGGGACCACAACAGCATCAACTCTTATCTCTACCGATACTACAAAACAATGAACATTGAGCAGCCTTATCAAGAACAGCGGAGCCTTATCCACCAAGCTTATCTTTTAGCCAGGCAATCTTATTATCTTTTAGCCAGGCAATCTTATCTTTTTAGATTTCGAATGATGTAAGGCCTTATGTCATAGCGCACCCCCTTCCTCTATAAATAAGTTAGCCGATTTTAGTAGAAGGCATCGACATTTGGATCTGTATTTGTAAGAAAAAATTTTTCTCTGTAAGATAACTCTCAAAAAATGTTCTGATCTCTTCCCTTTAGGGAAAGGAGAATAATTATCAATGAAATAAAAGAGAAATCTTTTCTCAAAACTTTGTGCCTATAATTCTGTTATTACAAATTTGAGCAAAGAAGAGATACTATCAAGGAGAAGGAGAAGGTCTGAACGAGTAGGTAAGTCTCGCGTCAGGGTAGAGTAAGACGAGCACAAAGGAGTAAGACAGATCCAACTCTTGAAGATATAATTTCTTTAATTCAATTTTGTTTTAATAGGATTATCTAATATTAGGTTTAAAGTTTCATTTGATAATTAATATCCGAGTACCATTGTTAAAATTTAATAGATCGCTTTGTGTGAATCACCTAATTAATTCAACAAATGGTTTTACCACTTTTTTCCATAAAAATCACTCGACTCACTATTAAATGGTATCAGAGCCTAGACCTTGAACAAAGCAACTAAAATTAGAGTTTCACTTTTAAACAATGGATTTATTTAGAAACAAACTACAATCTAATTCTAAGCTAGACAAAAATGGTAACTATTTAGCAGGACAAAGTTTTACTTTGCTTAAACTAAATTACTACATTTAAGATAGAGCATGAAACTATTTAAGATCTTTTGATTTAACTCCTAGAAGTATTAGGCAAAACTTGTTGAACCACTATAAGAATAGGTTAAACTATTTATCAACTATACCTGTACGAGTTCATCCCATTACTATAAATTTATTAAAGGATAATATTGCTCTTTTAGAAAAAACTTTTGAATATACTGTATGGTATCAACCAAATATGAACATAAATGATTCTCAAATAACATATTACACTGATGACGAAGAATAGTTAGAATTAACATCTTAAAGAAATTTGCAAAATAATTTCAGCTTTACGGGGACAATTGAGGAAATTGAGGCGCAAAAAGACAAAACAAGTCACATCAATCCGAAACAACCCGAAACAACGACCCGAATTGACACCTCTAACTGAGAGGTTCTTAGAGAAGGGCTTCACTCTTCCTTGCCCTTTTTCACGCTGCTACCTCTTTTGGCCCTTTCTGACTTCGGTGTTACCTTTGACATGAAGCACCACAGTGGTTTCTGAGAAAAACCGCCACTACTAAAACCCGGGTGATGACCCCGCCACCCTTTTCGCCATCTAAACGAAGACCACGACTTCATCAATTTATCAATCCGTCTAAAACACCACACCAGTGAGTAGATCAGTTGTCGATGAGTCAATTGACATCGTTCACTCGCATCACGTGCCAGTTTGGCGGTGGCGTGTGAAGTACGCACTCGACTTCGTTGGTGTTTTCTGTGTGGTTTCGAATTGGGAAGGCGTAGATCCGCAAGCGTTGTGTGGTTTAGGAGGAAAAAAGCAACAATAGTTGTCCTCGCCACCATGGCAAATTTGATGGGTTTCAGGTATTCTTTTACCTTCTTTTTTTTTTTAATAAAATTCAGGTTCAAGGGGTAGCTTAAACTCAGGAGTCGTTTGATAAGGAAAGGCATTGTGGAAAGTGATGGCCTCAGTTAGTCAAGTCAGGAGAAGGAGGTTCTGGGGTTGGGTGTGAGAGTCCAAATCTGCATCCCACAAACACAGTCTGTGGTCGAGGGATTGAGATGGTCTTAGTTTTTGAGGCATTCCCCTCAAACTTTTAAAAAAAAAAAAAAATTAAGCATGTTAGCATAGATTCAGTTTCTATTAACACAAAGAACAACATCAGTATAATATCTAAAAAAATAATCATAAATGAGATTTATCTGACATGAATATGTCAAGGCTAGCAACAAAGAGATAAAGCTATGATACCACTATAGGTAAGTAAGGACTCACCTCAATGCGAAAGTTTGACCGGGAACCATTAGCGGACTACTACCCACGAACAAGGTGGCTACTAGAGTCGCCAATGAGTCCACACCCCAAATCCAAATCCCAGAGATAGCTAGATTATGTGAGGGAGAGAGTGCAGAACGGATTTTTGCTTTGGAAAATTGCTTGCTTAGGTTGTGTGTCTTTCCCTGATCTGATCACCCTGTTTTACAGCAGCACAAAGCTGAAACAGAATCAAAGGATTAAATTGGTCTGATCAATACACAATCAATCACTCTGTAACTATCAATTTAATTGGGTGATTATGATGTGATTGTAGTGAGATTACCGTGACTGTTACCTTTGGCCAACAGAAACAAACTAAACAACAGAAACTGTTACCTTTGGCCAACAGAAACAAACTAAACAAGCAGTACATCCTAAACTAGAATAACAACTATAAATTTATGTACTTATAAAGAATGTGATCCTCTACTAAACCAGCTCCATAAAATTTGGAGAAAATTAAACTTGTGTCTTTTAATAGTAACAAACTAAACAACCAATGCGTCCTAAACTAGAATGACAACTATAAATTTATGTACTTATAAAGAATATGATCCTCTACTAAACCAGCTCCGTAAAATTCGGAGAAAATTAAACTTGTGTCTTTTAATAGTGATAATAAAATAAAATAAAATACCCTAACCTTGGTTGATTGCATGCTAACAGGCTCTTCAATCTAATAATGCGATGTTTTAATTGTTAACTGTTAAAGGACTAAGGCAGTTTGTAATGTATATCATACACCAGGGAGTATGTACTATCACTTACTCAGTGTACATATTTTTTCAACGTGTATTTGTTATATAGACAAATTTTAATATGTCCATCTAATATGACTTATAAAAGTATGTGGCGCTAAGAGTATGATATAGGCTTTGGTTTGTCTAGATGGTGCTGAGCTGTTTTCCCCAGCTGGCAGTTTGTTGCAAGGTTGTCAGAAAGGAATATCTTTCTTGTTTGTATATGACAGATATGTACAAGGCTTCAGTCATTGTAAGCAGAATAGATTTTCTCATTCTCTCACAATGGAGTAAGGGCATGATCAAACTGCTTTCTTTCTTTTTCTCTTATTCTCTCTCGCGCGTCATCTTTCATCCATCCTACTTTTATTGATCGTGTTATGTCAAATTGATCTCATTCGATCAAAGTTATCTTTGCCAAATTGTACTGCATATATAACCATGATATTTTTACGAGACATTGTTAAAGTTTTTGTGAAAAACATACACCTCAAAAAATTAGTGGAGAACTTTTCTATTAGTTTACGATTACAACATATCAAACAACAAGGTCAATAATACATCAAGAACAACTAAAATACATCAAGATTACATACATAACAAAAGCCCTGTTTGGTAAACAGTTGTTAGCTGTTATCTATTAGCTGTTTGTATTAGCTGTTAGCTATTAGCTGTTTGAATTAGCTGTTTCTAGAAAAAATATTTAGTAAAAATTAGTTGTTTCTAAAAATTATGTTGGTAAAATTTCATTTATGCCCTTATTTATGAATTAGTTTTTAATGAGATGTATGTAATTTTTTCAAACTTATGGATAATTATGTCATTTCCACAAAAAGCTCTTCTCAAAAGGCTAATGGGAATAGCTTTTTCAAAAAGAGTTTTTTGGAGCCAAACAGCTATTACAAACAGCTCTTTTCCAAACACCATTCAGCTATTTGACTTGGTCAAAACAGCCAAAATCCTCCCCAACAGCTATTTTTTCCCAAACAGCTGTTGTTACCAAACATCCCCAAAGTATTAGAACCTACATATGATGAATATATGGATGAGATAGAGATAGAAATATACATAAAGTTTGGAAATAGCCTGGATTGAAGCATGCCAAAGCGTTTTTTTTTTTTGAAGAAGAAGAAGAAGAAGAAACGCCCCTACTGTATTGGTAAATTTATTGATTTAAGTGTGCTCTTCTCCCAAGATTCGATAACCCGTTGATCTTATTCGGATGCAACAAGTAGGACCCCGAACTAATCTTTAACCCAAATGCTCAAAATATAAAATGTAAATCATTATTTTTGTAGAGAGAAAAAAAAACTAGCCATCAAAATCTCTATTTATTGGCATGAATAAACTCAATCCTCAAATGAAATCTACTTCCAACGCTTGCATCACTTTCATCTTTATAGGCAAATGCAAAACTGTGGGTCACAAAGAATTAAAGGCAATTTCAATCTTAAAATAAAAAGCATTTAAAGCAATAAATTGAGTTATGGAATGCAAAGAATTGATTTGGTCAAGAATTATTTAATAATAACAAAATAAATAAATATATAATTTTAATATTTTTCCAATAATCCCTCACATGATTCAAAATTATAAACACTTCAAAAATTTGGGTAGACTACTTTTATATAATGAGCATATGATACCAAGTAATAGTGTAGGCACCTTTCGGGTTTGAACCTACACTTAGTGCAAGTAGCTTTCCATCTAAAGGATGCTAGTGACATCTAGATGTCTTAAACTAAAGTCTTTGTACCTAGATTTCAATCACCACACATAGTATGGGTAATCAGCATGGTTTTGTTTTGTCAGTGACGCATGTTCCGTTCATGCGCAGGGAGTTGCCCATTTTCCCATGGCGGTGACCCCACTGTCACACTTACTGAGGTGAATTCTCCAATGGTGATCTGTGACTAAACCATCCCACAAAACACATGTCTTCAGATTCATTAAAAGAATATAACCTCAACCTCAAACAACACATGAAGAGCACCTCATCACCTTAGGAATGGGATGAGAGGAATCCCAGCTTAAAATTAACTTTAATACATAATTGTGCTCGTCGAATTCAGCCTTATTTGATAGCTCTGTTATCACCCATTGAACTTCATTCATGAAAATTACATTCCACAAAGACAGGTATCCACTGTGGTGACTTACTTTTAGGCTCCAATCTCATCCCCCGATGATATTATCAGCTTGATGCCATCTCGTCATATATGAAAGCCATCTCCAATCAATGATATAATTGGCTTGATGCGAATCTTTATTTACACCCACTTGGCCTCGTCATATATAGCATGCTTTATGTCATCTTCCTCTTGATGTGTGCTAAGGTCCACAACATGTCTCTATATGAGAACACCACACAATTTGTATAAGGTATCTCATCAATATTTGCGTGCTTTTCTTTCACGAATTCTACAAAGGTTAACAACTTCTATGGTTTTAACCATACAAGATTAAACATGCTAAGAATACCCTCCATAGTATTACAAGATTGCCACAGGAAAGCATGCATACTTTTTTAAAGATTAACCTCAATAATTTTGTTCTTGGCCTAATACGGTACTCAACATAAGAGAAATCGTATAGAAAAGTCGATTCATTATGTAAACCTCCACATATATGGTTACCTTTCCCACATCATTAATTACGTACACCCAAAATCATTTATTGCTACTTAGGTCAATAATCCTCACATTAGCAAGATTTATCTCAATAAGAGCATATATAATAACTATCACAATGCATACTAAGTCAAGAAAATTCATTCAACATAAAATACCCCCATATTAATGGGATTTATTCCCATAAGAATAATCGTCATCAAATTATCTCACAACATGAAAAATTCATAACTAAGTTGAAACCCCACAACAATGGAATCTTATCTTAACATGAATTATGACCATTAGAATTGACAGTAATCACGTCAAACCCCCAAATTTAATTATACCAACTTTACATCATCATAAAGACATGTCTCCATAACATATATCGAATTTGTATATTAGATACGGCCAGAACTTGCCATCAATAAGCTCAAAATAAAATGTATGTATCAACACATTATTTGAATAACTTATAGCATCTTAATAAAGGTAATGTATATCATACACCTAGGTGTGTGTCTCCCACTTGCCATGTATATATATATTTTTCCAGCATTTATTTGTTATGTAGATAATTTTTAATATATGGAGCTGACGTGGCTTGTATGAGTTCGTACTCCTAAGAGTATAATATAGGCTTGTAAGAGTTTGTACTCCTAGGAGCATATATATTTTTTCATTATTGGAATATGCTCATGTAAAATCTGCCATATTTGTGAACAATCAAGAGACTACAAATAAATCAACTACAGCTATAGCATCTTCCTGCATCATAATTGCATTAATGGAAGCATCATTGGCAATATTACTAAAGATTGAGCATAGTGTACTTCCCCTTGTAAAATGGATGTTTAATTAGTATGTAACTCTATTGCCTCGAAAAAATTATCTATTGGATCATCGAGGTTAGGGCAAATTATTTTTCAGACCCACATTTTTCTGATAAATATTTTCTAATCCCTCCAACTTTGGGTAAATATTTTTGGGGACCAAAAGTCGACCAAACTTAACTTCTTCAAATTACGCCAAGGACTCTAAGTATCTTATATTTGCACTCTTAAGCTAAATTCTTAAAAACTTACTTTCGAAAAATAAAAACTTGTGCATGTAGTTTTTTGCTCATAAGTACTACTCGACGTTCTCTTTCAAATGGTATCAGAGCCATAGAACGGTTATCTATAGAATTAGAAGGAGTTCAATACATTATACCAGTCCCATGGGCTACTGATCAACACTCTCATGATATGATTATTAGAAATTATTTTCAAAGATTATATTCTCCATGCACCCATACCATAAATCAGATAATATTCACAATTAATGGACTCTCATTTCCTATTGAAAAATTGAATAAGGCTTACACTCATTAGAAAATTGAGTTTACACGTAGCCAGCATAGTGAGAAGGTAATTCCAGCACAGCGTGAAGTAGCACTAACAATCTTATTACTCCAATTATCTATTAAAGATCAAATTGTCGAACAACAAGAGAAATTATGTAAGGAACTCTACTCTGATAATCCACTAAAATTTTAGGATAAAGATAAAATATTTGCTAAAATCACTCTATTAAATCCCAACACTATTATCCGAGTCAAACAAATAGTTTATACACACCAGGATATTCAAGAATTTGATAAATAAATCAAAGAACTTCTAGAAAAAGGATTAATCAAGAATAGTAAGAGTTCTCACAGCAGTTTCGCTTTCATGATAAGAAATCATGTGGAAGAAAAAAGAGGGAAAGCAAGAATGGTAATCAATTACAAAAAGCTTAATGATAATATTATCTTTGATGGTTAGTATATTCCTAACAAAACTATCATTTTTAACAGAATTCAAAGAGCCTCTTGGTTGTCAAAAATGGATTGCAAAAGTGGTTATTAGCAGGTAAAAATGGATAAGGAAAGTATTCCTTTAACTGCATTCAGTGCCCCACAAGGACGTTATGAATGGATAGCAATGTCATTTAGTCGTAAAAATGCACCCCAAATATTTCAAAGAAGAATAGATAACATCTTTAAAGATCTTAATCACTGTTGTTTAATTTATATTGATGATATCCTTGTCTTTTTTAAAATCTTAGAACAGCACAAAGATGATCTCTTAACTGTCACCCAGAGATGCATTGATCATGGTATTATACTTGATAAAAACAAGTGTATTTATGCTAAACAAGAAATTGAGTTCTTAGGTCCAGAAATAAAAGTTGGACAAATCATCCTACAAAAATATATTCTGGAAAAAATAGAAAATTTTTCTGAAAAGATTGAAGATAGGAAGCTGTTAGAAAGGTTTCTTGGATGCCTTACTTATGCTTTAGATTTCATTAAGGATTTAGCTAAGCTAAGAAAGTCATTGCAGTAGAAACTCAAGAAAGAAGTAAGTTGGACATGGACCACTAATGATACAAAGATTGTTTAAAACTTCAAAAAGATATGTAAAAATCTTCCTGTTCTTAATTTGCCTAATGAAGGAGATGACTTATTTCTTGAGACAGATGCCAACAATGAGCACTGGCGTGCAGTACTCAAAATCAAAGAAGGTGAAAAACTCTGCAAATATTGCAGTGGAAGTTTTAATAAAGCGGAATGCAAATATTCCATGATGAAAAAAGAAATTCTTGCAATTATAAGGGGAATTGAGAAGTTCTTGATCTTCTTAGTTCCAAAATCTTTTCTTATTCGAACTGATTGCAAAGGAATACTTGTTTTTTTGAAAAAGAATTTATCAAATATGCAAGTGCAAGGGCGACTCCTGCATTGGTAATTATGGCTTAACCAGTTTTCCTTATCTATTGAACATATACAGGAATCGAAGAACTCTCTGGCAGATAGTCTAAATCGAGAATTCGCAAATGGTGATCATCAAAGCTGACCTCCTACCAGAAAAAGAGAAAATCCTTAATGAAATGTCATTCCTACTAGAACGAGTTACACCTTCTAGTAAAGGCCTTATTGATAACCTGAAATTCCATATAAAAAGTAGATCACATTTTGGTCTACTATCAACTGCCTACCTAATAGCCCAAAGATTTTTCCTTCTAGAGTTACAAGTTAGTTACCTTCAATATCCTTATGATATCCAAGAAAAAATAAGTTCTCATTTTCGAGAAAAATGGTTCAATAAGTGGTATGCAGCCTACATCGACTTTTATCATCATTATTCCTATGATATTTGGGAGTCTTGGGGTATGATGATCTATTTTTCTGAAAGATCTGGAGTTGGTGGTGTTAGTTTCCCAGCAAATTCATTATCTTCAAATGATCCTGTCTTTAAAGCATGGGAATACAGGATGACACTTTACTTCATAGAAATCCCAGATCCGAAGTGCCCATTTTTCTCAAAACTAACAAAATTTCAGTAATGCACGTTCAGAAGGATCCATTGGGTTCTTACATGCTCTGATGGTCCAACAAAAGTCCCAGTTCGCAGATGCCTAAATTTGAAAGTATATAGCACATTAATCGAATATGAAAATGAAAAAGCCAAACCAGCCCATTATCTTATTCGAATTGTTGATTACAACGATCTCGAGGATCAACAACAAGAATGCGTTTCTAAACTACTAGTGCATCTAGTTACCGATCCTACTTTAGCAAGAGCCATTGAATTTTTCAATATTTATGATCAGTGTTAGGCATTAATTGAAAAGGAAAATACATTAATGCATTGTGAAAATAATACTTTCGCCTATAATAATGAGTTTAAAGAGTATATGAAGGCAGAAGGAGCAGTCTCAGAAGATATATTTGATTATCTCTTCGATGTTGGAGCTGAAAAATTCCTATCAGCAAAAGAAAAGAAATATCTTCTTGAATTATTTGAAAATGGAATCCAGAACATCTTAAGCAACTTGATGAAGATTTTGATGATTATCCAGATAATGATGGTGTGAAATATATAATTGGAGATGAAGGCATGTAGAATCTCAATAATGATGACTAGTCATGTTATCATTAAAAATTCTGAAAAGAAGCTGCCCCATTATTATACTATCTTGACAAGTGTCTGGCTTAAAAAATAAAGTAGTGTACTATAGCCGTCAGTGTATACTGTAGTTATGTGAAAAATCAGTATGTACTACAGCCATTAGAGTATCCTATGTACCCCTAATCCTTTATAAAAGGGGAAGTCGAGTGCTGAGAAGGGACACGATCATTTGAGCATTCTTGAGCAGAAGAGAAGTTGAGATTCTCAATTTCTCTATGAGTAAGCATCTTCAATGATCTTAGCTTAAGTCCTTCTTCAAAGCTTTCCATTATAATATTTCTACCTTTAAGCGTTCAATAAAAGAATTTTCCCGGTAAGGAACACTATTCAATTGAATCTTATGTCTTAAATATTATAATTTCTTGATTAAAGATCCACTATCCTTGAAAAATATTAAAAACTTGATTAGTGATTACGTTCGAAGTAGAAACGAAACGGATCTGTGTTATGCCTGATTTAAGAAAGGTGGGGTTAAGATTAGCAATTTCTGTAAACTGAAAGCTAGAAGAGCACCGGAGTCCAACGCCGACTAAGTTCAGGTAATGGTCGAAACTCTCTAATTAAGTTTTAATTATTTTGCTAAGTATAGTGGGCCGCTAATCACAGAAAATATGGTATTTAAGATATAAATAGTGGATTGTGATAACTAGTACTACTAAAGTCATTATAAGAAGAAAAAATACTTAAAATAGTCATATTTGGATATTAGGGACCAATTCGCTATTTTAGAAAGTTAAGGACCAGAAACAGAAATATTTGTCCCCCAAAAATTAATTACCCAAATCTGCATATAGCAAGAAATATTTATCCAAAAAAGTGAGTTTCGAAAATCATTATACCAAACCTCAGTGTACCAAAAAGTAAATTATTCCTATTGCCTCCTTTAACTATAACAGGGAAGACAAACTTAAAACGCTTTACTTATATGCTCTTTGAATTGAGTTACACCCCACTTATGTGGAGCAATTGGATCCTCCATCAATAGAAAATTAAAATAGTGATAATTCATCGTTTTGTATAATATCAAGGCTCACTGAAACAATATGAGAATTCATCATTTTACATAATATCAAGGTTTTATAGATAATAAACTACCATACATATAAGAGAAGCTATTTCAATCATAGACCATTAAAATTATGCAAACGTAGAATCTCAGATCTGAATATATAAAGTCAGCAGTAGATTGCTTGTTGCACTTCTTATAATACATAGCCCCATCAACAGTAATAAGGACAATTTTATTTTTACTGCATTACTAATCAAACAAACATATGATTAAATTTAAGGCAAAAGCTAAAAAGATGTATTTATCATAAGCTTCTGATTAGATTTTAGCTAACAGATGTGCAAACTTTCGTCAGCCTCTTTCCCTATTAAATGGCCATCAATCACAAAGAGAACAAAGAATGCATAGGGTATCTCACCACTAAACCGGCTGGGTAATGGACTGGGTTGGACCGGACTGGACTAGCCTATTAACTAAACGGGCTGGGTTGCGTCCAGTATATTTGTTAATGAGGTAGGCTGGGCTATGGGTCAAATGAACCCGGCTCGCCCATGACCCGCCTATTACCACCTAAGGAGTGTTTTTGGTTAGTTAATTTTTCAATTAATGTACTTGTAATTTTTCAACCAAATTAAACTAGTCTAAATTCAAAATCAAAAAATACATAATTAAGCTAATAAACAGGTCAGGTCAAGTCGACCCATGGACGGCCCGTTTTTGGCCCGTTTAAAAACTGAACAAACTTACACTAGACTATAGTGTATAATTATTATTGTTATGTACAAAGTGTTGGTAATGAGGTTAACTAATTGGAACATGTAAACTAGTGTGTCAATTAGGTTAAAAAAATAATGGGTCACTAAACGGGCCGTTAATGGGCTTGCCCAATCCGGCCCGTTAATATGCCTTAATAGGCTTGCCCATTAATGGCCTAATCCATTATTGACCAAATCCTTTATTAGCTCTATTTTAAACAGGTCAACCACTTAACCCAATGGGTACTCGGTCCGTTGTCCACCCCTAATCCTGAATATTACTAATGGACAACAAGCATATGATCAACTATAAACTGACTAACCAAATTAGTGACAAAAGAAAGAATCACACAAGATGCACGAAAATATTTATAGTATATCACAAATCAATAGTAAAGCAGTGTTTTTTTCTTCAAACTTGTTAGAAATATTTGTGAAAAAAATACCTTAAAAGATCAATGGAGAACTTTTCTATTAATTTGGGATTACAACATATCCACAAAAAGATCAATAATACGTCAAGAACAACTGAAATAAATCAAGGTTACATACACCGCAAAGTATTAGAATCTGCATATGATAAATATATAGATGAGATAGAGAGAGAGACAAACATATAAAGTTTAGAAACAACATGTGTCGAAACATATCAAAACGCTTTTTTTGGAGAAGAAACTCCCACCCCACCAGTAAATTTATTGATATATGGCTTCGTCCCAAGATTCAACAACCTATTGGTCTTATTCAAATGCAGCAAATTGAACCCCGAATCAGCTTTTCACCCAAATGCTCAAATTATAAAATATACATTATCATTTTTGTAATAGAAAAAAACTAGTCATCAAAATCTTCATTTAACTGCATGCAGAAACTCAATTCTCAAATAAACTCTACCTTTCAAAGCTTGCAGCACTTTTATTTTTATAGGCAAATGATATAAAGCTGTTGCAAATATAATCTTTGGCTTCGAAAATTATCCAACAACCATGGCAAGGTCGTCGATGCATTTGTTCCAAACAAGTTGAGAAAAGAGGCAAATAATCAATTTGGCTTCGTTAGGTACTCAACTAGGGAGGAGGCTATAAGAGCAATACATATAGGTAATGGTTCCTGGCTAGGAGACAAACAATTAGTGGTGAAATGGGAAAGGTTCCTTAGGGTGGAGAAGCACCACAGCGTAGAGCCGTCCAACAGCGCCCCTCATTTGACGGAAGATCAGAGAGGATCAACGCTGAATTTTTCAGCAGCAAGAGGTGCATCTAAGCTCCATGGAGAAAGGAAGATCTTGATGGAAAGAAACAAATCAAAACATAACTTGATCTGGTTGACAAGAAGTGCTGTGGGTGAGGCTGTTGAGGGGATTAGTGCAGAAGCTCTCCAAAGTATCATATTAGCAGAGGGGTTCAATGATGTTGTTGTTAGACCAATGGATGGAGGCAAGTATCTTTTGGCCTTCTCCTCCAAGGAGAGCATGGAAGATACCCTGAAGAATTATGCATAATTTTTGATGGTATGGTTCAAATCAATGAAGCGATGGGGGGAGTTTGATGTTTCTTCTTGGAGGAAAACTTGGATCTCTTGCTATGGTCTCCCTCTACACCTCTGGTCCTCTGAAAACTTCAATATGATTGCTCAGATTTGGGGCAAACTCCTATCCCTTGATACTTCAACAGATAATCTTTTATCTTTTGAAGGAGTTAGAATGTGTATTCTTAAAGACTCTATGTCAAGTATTGCTAAAGAAATTATAGTTGAAGAGGGTCAAGGTTCACATATTGTGAGTATACTCGAGGATGGCTGCTTAGGGACTCCATTGATGTACTCAACCAAGGTGGAAGCGATGAAAGGAAAAGTGGTGGTAACACATTCCATTGACAAGGTATTCAGCGACAAGGCTGGCAACAATTGCATCCCAGATGTCCAAGGAGTTGATAACCATAGGAGTCTCAGTTTAGCTCGTCGGAGCACGTAGTTAGCCTGCAACCAGAAATGGAAATTTCTGGTGAGAATGTTAACGGTCGGCCTGCTAGCATCCACCCTATTAATGGCAGTGGCGAAGATTCTGGTGAAAGGGCTGCATTTGCCAATTCAGGGGACAATTTCCAAGGCAAAGCTAGCTGTAATTCCCTAGAGACTAGGGAGGATGCCTTAGCTATTAGTGCCACATCGAGCCCCGTCCCAATCATATCAGTAAGGAGCCTTGTTTTCCTGTAACCCCTATCTTACCGAGCCTTATCCTTGAGATTGGACCCAATGTTGTCCCCACTCCTCAGCAGGTGGTCTCAAATTTTGAAAGCATTGTCCCTGTGTCTTCTAAAGAGCCTAGGCTGGGTTTGGGTCACTATTCTTGTAAGGAGCATTCTAAGAAGAAGAAAGTCAAAAAGAAGTTGAAACAAGGAAGAATGTCAGGAAAGGATCACTTGCAAGGAAGAGAAGGGTTGATTTTTCCAAGGCCATAAGAGAGTACCAACTATCAAAGGCTCCCAATAATTATAGTAATGAGGACTCAGAGGCGGCTTAGACAGTCGATTTAGGTGCTGACGTCGAGCAGCCTTCATTTAAGCCAAAGAAGCTTGAGGCTGAGAAACTAAGGAGTAACTCAATTAGCACAGAGGAGCTTTTCGATTTTGCCAAGAATCTAGGTGTACCCTTCATAGGGGATGAAGTTGGTGTGAAGAAGCAATTAAGTGAAATACTTAAGAATCATTTTGGAGCTTGAGTTATACCTGAGAAGCAGTTGTTGTTTCTGTGGTTGCATTGTAGAGGAGGGCTCCTTTGTTTTTTGGGTGGTGGGATTACCCAAGAAAGTGGTGTCCAAGTGCAGATGTTTTCTATGTCTTTGAGGCCTGTCCAACCAGCACTTCTAGTTGTGTTCCTATTCGTACTCATTGGAGTTGGCTTCAGCAGGTTGACTGGGTATTTTGCAAGCTTAGGTTAGTGGAGGCTTACGGTGGTGGGTTATGGAAGATAATGTTTAGTGGTGATTTTTTCCTTCGGGTCAGCAGATTGGGTGGTTTGTCTTAGATTTTGTGTTTAAGTATTAGGTATGATCTTATAATATGTTTCTCTAGGCTAGGTGTATTTTGCTTTTGCTTTTCATTCTGTAGGAGACCTAAGGCGAGATTAGGAGTTGACTTTTGATCTGGAGTGTTTTTTAATGTATTGTAAGACAAGTTGCACTTTTGTACTAGTCGCACTACCTGTTTCTACAGGATTACCAATTATCGAAAAAATATATATAATAAAAGCTAATCAAGATCATCAAATGCAAAACCGTGGGTTACAAGGAATTAAAACCACTTTCAATCTTAAAATAAAAGGCATTTAAAGCAACAAATTTAGAGTTACAGCATGCAAAGAATTAGTTTAGTCAAAAACTATTTAATACTAACATACTAAATAAATGTATTAAATTAAATCATATTTTTCCAACAGACATGTACTCTTCATCAAAATTTCACTTACATATAGTTACATGAGGAATCAGGACCCCATGCAACTGAACTCAGCCGCAACAGTGCGAACGGATAACAAGAGCCCTACTCTCCCATTGTCGCCTTCTGCTGAGTATTCGTGGAGGTATGAATCATTTGTCCGGTTAACGTCTACTCATGCATTCAGTAAACGACAATTTTATTGTCCTTTGTTTTTACATCTCCCTAAAATATTGAAAAAAATAAAACAGAAATGAACAAACCAAAAAGTCTTTAGAATAACTATTCTCATTTTCTTTATTTTAGATATGACAAGGAAGTCAATTAAAAACTCTATTTTTTAATCTATAGGATATCTTAATAGAAAAAGATATGAAAAAGAGAAATAGAAGAAAAAACTTGAGACTACAATAGCCAATTCAATTAGTTTGATACTTGAGGCTTGACTTGCGAATTATTTTTCAGACTTCACTTAGCTTGTGAGCCTGTTGAGCTTGAAAATTTGAGCTCGACGTTGAGCTCTCATAAGCTCGCAACCTGTCAGTCATGATCATGAACTCTCGCAGTAGCCTATATATATATATATATATATATATATATATATATATATATATATATATATATATATATATATATATATATATATATATATATACATATACACACACACTTGGAACTAGTTTGTAGTATTATATGAATAGTACCCCCAATTGGATAGTGCGTGATATCAATGAAGTGGCAAGTGCAAAAAAATCAATCAAAAGGAGAGGAAATAGGCATAATATTAATGGTATTAATTCATATGATGTTGGTGGCTAAAAAAGTTGAACCATATGCCAATCCCTTACCCCCACCCCCAAAAAAAAGAAGAAAAGAAAATTTTACAAGCCATGTGAGTCTACCGAGTCTAATTTCTTATAAGGGCTGCTCGACAGTTTGTCTAATGAACTCCAGTTTTTTATTGAGCTAACTTCTTTCAATTTCTTGTTTAGTTTGCGGATCGTCAAAGCTCATATCATGAGAGTATATATTCCCATAAGTTATATCAGCATCACATATTAAAAATTATCTATATGACAAATACATGTTGAAAAAATATATATCTTTGACAAGTGAGAGTATATACTCTCAGGTACATGATGTACATTACCGTGGATCATCAGCTTCAGCTTGATGCATTATGCACTTGAACTACAATTTAAACTTAAATATAAAAAGGTAATGTAAATTTTGTTAAATCACCCATTCGATAGTTAAATAAGATTTACAATGGTTATTCATCTAATACAAACTGAATGTCCAGATGAGAAATTATATAAGATAGACAAGAACTTAAGGCATTTATGCACTTGTACTACAATTTACACTTATATCTCTTCAATATATAAAAAGGTAATGTGAATTTTATTAAATCACCCATTTGATGGTTACATAAGATTCAAAATGATTGTCCATCTAATACAAACTAAATGCCTAGATAGGAACATAAGATAGACAAGAACTGAACTTACAATTTCAATCAACTGGCAAACAGAGTGTTACAAATTTCACCCAAAACTATAAAATATCTAAATAAATACTACTCCAACAGGTAAAAACGTCATGCAAATATCTTAATAGATATTATAACAAAATGTAATAATGTCGGTTTCATAGCATAAGGTTCCAGATTTAATTGCTATCCACTTTTGTAGGGTTGATCATAGGATGTCTTGAGCTAAGAATTTCTTTTTAAAAAATTGAATTAATTCGGCTAAATTTTTATGCTAAAAGGCTACAAGCAACAAATTATTGATATTTGTAATCAGTTATTAATTATTAAGTTGAACAATTTGTCACCAATGTAAATTACAAATATAAAATATATCCTAATAGATCAATCATATCATCTAAAAAATAATTGTATATGTATAATTGAGAAAATTATCGATACTATGGTATTTTTTATATAATTTATAATTATTTGTAAGTGCCATAACTAAATCCAATCATTTTTTCTTTTCATTTCGTAATAAGTATGGCTGGCAGCTACTAAATTTTATCAGATAAAAATTTTGATCTTGTATCGAGAACTCGGACATTTTTCTTCTTCTAAATTATATATAAGAATAAAAATATCCATTATTAAAGAATTATATTTCTTCTCTTAAAAAAAAAAAAAAAGAATTGTACAATTCAATCATGCTTTCACAATTAAAGATCACACCTGAGATGAGCATCAGTCGTTTCAAGAGTCGTTCGAACAATTGAAAACCTGCGTTCAGAAAACTAAAGCACCTCTAAATTGATAGACCTCCGGCTAGATAGCATGTTTAATAATAGTTTGAACTATAAAAGATTGATTCTATTAAATTTTAATTAAGGAAAATTATCTAATATTTTGTATTTAAAATAGGGGCGAATACTTAATGAATGTTGAATACGTATGGATTGAATTCAATCATTTAAGGCTGCGGGTGGAGAGATACATTGTACTGACTGACTAAAACCCAAACTAAAAAAGTTACCAATATTGACGAATTCAAATATAACTTCATAAACTAAGGTGGACATAAAACAATTGACGTCTTGTGCCAAATGTCATAGGATCATTACTCTCTTTTTAAAAGATTGGTCTGATGAGTGTGTAGTATTACCAGTCCACCGCTTGTAAGTTTAGGACCCTCTCGTCATCTATCCGACGTAAGATTCTTACATGTAGCATTCCCCTCACCCAATCCTATGGCGCCCTCATCACAGATAAAGCCCGATCCTCTGTCTACCCCATTCTATTGGAGCATTTGGCAAAAAATCGGAATCAGGTCTGATACCACTTGTCATAAGGTCATTACTTTCTTCCCCAAAAGGCCGATCTGAGAGAGAGTGTGCAGCTTCACCGCTTAAAAATCTAGGGCCCTCCTATCACATAAAATAATGGGGTAGACAGGGGGTCTCACCTGCTACAAGTATGTCACAAGATTAGGTGGAGGAGAATATCACGAATAAAAATGCCACATCGGATAAATAATGGAAGGATCCTGGACGTATAAGCAGTGGCGCTGAACATCCCATCAAACCAATGTTTTGAGAGAGAATAATGAACCCAAAATTTTCAGCTATTTTAATTTTTAAAGGCCAAAATATAATATATTCAGATCAATAACAAAAACCACTCAATCATTCCAATCTCAATAACACATACACGTATACTAGTACTTAATTCATATAAACGAGGATAATAAACAATAATAATAGTATCAATTATTAAATCAAAAACCCATATAATTTCATACAACATATGCCATCAGATTTCTACTTTCACAAACAAAATACTTATTAATTGTAGGAAATGCGAAACATTGTACCCTTTACTAACACGTACCGCTGGTGCCGAACTGAATTCTTCTACCTCCGTCGTCGAAACCGATCGGATGAGCGATTCAATTGAAGAATTGGACTAATGATTAGTCTGGTCGGGTTCTCATAACACTGCTAATCTCAAGAGTAGATGGGAAGATCAGTCCAAGCCCCAGAAACGTGCCCATTTTCACACACATAAGCTCGAACCACGGGCTCACCATCGTCATGAAACCCGAACCCCCTTCTCAAGCAGAAGGCAGAGTGCAAGTCCCAAGTCTCCGTGCAAGAGCAAAAGGCGCAGTTTACATCAATCGTATTTCGATTAGCATCACTTATGGCTCTCCACACCCTGGACCTCTTGAAGTTGTTGAAGAATCCCCTAAATAGCATGTAATTCCTCTTCTCTTGAATGTGGACGCACCCTGGCCAGTCACATAGGTAGAGACAATCCCCTCGAAACCGGCTCGCTAAGAGCTTATTACCTTGCTCTCTGCTTAGACTCCACGCCCCCGATGCTAGGTGAGAACGCTGCACTCGGTGCAGCGATCTCACCGATGATATCTTCCTTTTCTTGTTGTTGCCGCACTCATTTGTAACCTCAGAATCTAAATTATTATTACTGTTATTATTATTATTATTATTATTATTATTATTGACAAGTCCTGCCCCTGCTTCTATGGACGTGAATACGTCCATAGGGGTTGGCGCAGGGGTACAAGGGTCATTTGGCAAAGACTCGTCGTTGTTGTAGATGGTGTCGAAGTAAAGGTCGTCGTAGAGCGACCAACCCCCGAAGTTCTCCTCCTGGGCCTCGAGGGCGACGGTGGCAGGACGTAGGGTTGCGGCCGGCTGCGGCGGCGAAGGGCGGCGGAAGTCTTCGTCGGAGCCGAGCTCTCGGTGGAGGCCGAAGTCGGAGTTGTCGAGGAGGACGCCGGCGTGGACCAGGCCGGGGCAACAGACGGCGAGCTTGTGAAGCGCCGCCCACCCGCCGGGGAATGCGGGGGCGCCGGCGGCGGCGGAGGAGGAGGAGAGAGAGAGGAGATCAGCGGAGATGGCTGGGAAGGCAGAGAGACACTTGGACTTGCAGCAGACGGTGGAGATCAACGACGAGAATTTCCGGCAAACGCAGGAAAGACGAGCCCAGTTGCGGGGATCGTCTTCGAGATGGAAGAATATCTTGAGAACGACGTCGTCTGAGAGCTTCGAGAAGGTGGCGTCCGCCATGGAAGGAAGGCCAGGAGAAAGAAACGGTGGAATTTGGGGAGATGGGCAAGTAGAGAGAGACAGCGAAAGAAATGAGTGAAGTTGGGAAAAATGCTGTATGTGTGGA
Source organism: Carnegiea gigantea (assembly GCA_029747015.1). Classification (NCBI taxonomy): domain Eukaryota; kingdom Viridiplantae; phylum Streptophyta; class Magnoliopsida; order Caryophyllales; family Cactaceae; genus Carnegiea; species Carnegiea gigantea. The sequence goes on from JAKOGI010001209.1 coordinate 135,720, forward strand.
TGGGAGATGAGAGAGACAGCTGAATTTGATGATGACAATAAAATAAGGCAAGTCTCAACCTTTCAAAATCAAATCGCTTGTCACCTTATTTTTCTTCTGTTTTTGCATTTACCTTTGCTTATATTCTTATTGTGGAGATGTGTGGCTCGAAATTTTGGATAGTGTACGTCTTGTCCACCATTTCTAAAGAAATGGTGCTTTACATCTAAATTGAATGATTTCTTTTTTTTTCCCCCCCAAAACAAGCCTTTCTTTTCTTTTCCTGTATGAAGAGGTACATGATCAACCAAAGCTATCCCAAAATTCAAAATTCAAACATCAATTTATTTAAAATTAGCCCAGATCGGAGTTACTTGATTTGAATCGAATCAAATTGAAATATATTTTGTCCAGAAACATAGTCTGACCCGCACTTAAATTAACTCGTACTTGAATCGAACAAACGGTGCCAGGTATAATTATATATGAGCCTTTCTCAAAATGAGATTATCATATCAAAGATATTTTAAGGTTATTTTAGTCAAATTAGCCTTTTTCTTTTTCTTTTTTTCTAGGGAGTTGATCACTATTATGCAATAATACTATATTTTTCTTTAAAAAATGACAAATGTCAAATCAATATTGAAATTCATTTTGTATTTAGTTATATAATAATAGTGGATACTCAGGTACTAACCATGTCGTTTTATTTTATGTTACACCTTGATAACTTCAAAATATTTTGATTCCCAATTTGAACAATTGTTTACCAGTTGTTGATGTACTGCAACTGATCATTAGTTAAGAGATATCAATTGCCCAAACAAACATTGTTTTATACTTTTCGCTTGCTTTTGAATTGGTACTATTAACTTTGGACATGTCCTTTTTAATTTATCATGAGAACCTATCATTAACATTCAACATTGATCAGCACCAAGTAGCACACATTGAAACTTATTAGCATTAATCAATATTTAGTCATATAATCTAATTATAAGTTTAGCCTTCATCAGTATCGATCAACACTCCTCAAGATCGCTCAGCATTCATCAACATTTATCAGCACTCATCAATTCTTACCAGTAATAAGTCATTTATGATAAGTTGAAAAGAATTATTCTGTAAAAAATAATTATACTTTGAGCTTGATTCATTAATCACTCAAATTGAGTATTGTTTGAATCAAGTCCGAATTAATTATCAACAATTTAGACAATTCTTCCTTTTACAAGATAAGAATATAGTACCTAGTTAATATATTTTTAACAAACTTTTGGACACCTAAAATGTTGACTCAATGATTAGACTTAAAAGTCCTAAACCAAAATTTCAAAGAGGCCCTCTAAACTGGAGGACAAAACCATTTATTGAAGTATAATATTGTTGGTGTACCGTTTTGGGGAATAATGAAGATTGTACCTCTTGGGCAACGAGGGATAGACGTGTTCCCCGCTGCGCTGCGAATGAAAGTAGTGGCCAAGGGAAAGAGAATCCCCAAAATTCTAGCATCTAAAATCATAAAATAATAATATCAGTAGGAAGCTTTTTGGTAATAAATCCACTCACGTGACCTATTGGGGACTGAAAAATATGGATTACACAAAAAGGGCAGGACACAACATGTGCGCGTCTATGTTCTTCCTCCCTTCGGTTGGGATAATTGAATGTGTGCCTTTATTTTTATTATTATAAATACAAACTATTGGCAACCACATATTTATTCCCAAAAATAAGTGGTGAATTCTTCGAGTAGTCTTCATCCTTCTTCTCTTGCTTCTCCAATAAAATATTCTAAAGCT
>JAKOGI010001209.1:142500-177500 GCA_029747015.1 Carnegiea gigantea
TGTTGTCAAGATCTTCTTAGCTCAAGTGAAACCCCCTATGGTACAGAGCATACATATGTTGTGTATGAGAATCACCCTTCGAAGAAGTTTGGGTTTGTGGTTAGATTTAATCTACCAGACCATAATATTGTTTATGATTGTAAAAAGTACAGTGAGAGTGGTATTCTCTGCTGCCACTGCTTGTGTATTTTCAATGCTCATTATGTGCCTAAAGTCCTTGATCAATATATTTTGAAATGATGGATTAGGCTAGCAAGACCCCCACGGGTTTTAGAAGAAGCTGTGAGTAGTAATGCATATGGTGTTTCTGGTTCCATATGGAGGGTTCATATGCATAGGCGGTTTGAGGCTTTGCTTCTTGCAAGTGAATCAAATAGTCAAGCAAGAAAGCTATGTGAAGAAGCCTTTGCCAAGCTGAAGAGTGATGTTGGTGTTACTCTGGCTTCTGTTTATGTTTCTGACATTGAAAATGATCAACAGTCCAGTGGTGGTAACAAAATCATTGGTAACCCTAAAGGTTCGAGGAAGAAAGGTGAAAGGAATGTAAAGAGGAAGAGTATGTTGGAGAAGATATCAAACATTGTTAGATCAAGGAAGGCAAGGTTTTCTTCAAGAAATAGAGGAGATGTGTCTCAACATCAAGTAAAATTCTATTGATAATTTGATTGAATAAGCTATATTTCTTATAGTAATATCATTTTGGAGTTAGCTGAATTTGCTGCTAATACCAGTAGAATTAATATGTATTTTTAGCTTGCTAAATGTTTTGATACGCTCACTAATATATGGGTTCTGCTCACTAGAAGTTTGTATTGGCTCACTACGTTTTCAGTTCTCACACTATTACTCTTACATGTTGCACTCACTATATTTATACGTTGGCTCACTAAGTACATATATATGCTCACTACAAATACGTTTTTGTTGTGGTGGTTTAGGTTGTTGCTGCAGGTTCATCTAATGCACCCGTTACATCTAATCCAGCGGTAGACTTTGATGAAATGTATAGGGTTTTTAGCTTGATTTTTGATGAAAGGTTGAGGCAAACAAATGGGGATACGATTCCTAGCAATCAATTGAATCTTGTTTCTGAAGCTGCTAGCATTCAAGGATAATACGCTCACTATTGTAGCGTGTCTGTTCACTTAAAATATTTATTGGCTCACTAATATAATGTTTCTGCTCACTACATTTAGACATTTGGTTCACTAAAGTAATGTATATGGTTTGTTATTTTTTGATACAGGTTACGTGGGAATCAAGCATGAAATTTTACTATGGTGATAGAGGGCATTGGCTTCTACCATTAACCATCTTTTTTCCCAGCTGGGCCATTCAATAGTATGACTTGAACCAATATTTTAAATGTAAATTTGTATCTTGAGTAATAGAGCTTGAATGTATATTCTTTTTCATTATGATGTTTTAATGTTTTTGCGTTTGAGAATTGTTTTTTTATTTGAAGTTTAAGTAAATGATGCTAAATAATTTTGAAGGTTATAATAGGGTTAATACTTTTGACACGCATAATGTGTTGCTCACTACTGAAGATTCATAACTTACTAGTTTCATGTGTTAGCTCACTATTTTCTACAAAACTACTGTAATATGTTTGATGACTTCACATTATAAAAGTATAGCATTGTATGACAATGACATGTTGAACACTTTACTAGTTGACTTAACATTATATAGAAAATATCATTGTAGTTTGATTTTGCATTCATTTATAGAATTGAGCATAGTAAAAGATATAGCTCACTGGATTGCGCTTTGAGCTCACTGCATTGGTCTTCCAGCTCACTGGAATTTGACATAGTAATCGATAAAAAATATCCAATAGTGAATACTGTTTACTAGTACTTCACCAGGATTAAAGGTAAGAATATTAATAGTCTAACTTAAAATAAGTCTAACTAAAAATTAGACTGTAAACATAAGTTTTTAAAATAGTCTAACTTAAAGTAAGGCTGATTAGTCATGCTATTGGCACTTGAGGCCGGGCTGATTTTGCATTTAGTTCTACTTGTTGTTTATCATAGAACTCTTTTGCGAGCCTCTTCGCCCTATTTTTGTATATGTTGTCTTCATTGTTGATGATTTCATAGCAGTACCGTGCTCGCGTTACATCAAGCAGATTTTTGTCCTGCAAACAAAACATACAAAAAAAATGAACCATTAATAGGTGTTGTATTTATTTTGAACATATTTTTGTAGAGAACATATTTTTGGTAAACTAACTTCATTTTTCTTAAAACTACAATCCCATTTATCTACTTCTCCAAAATAAGACTCCATGTGCCTCATGTAAAAAATTCCACAGTTTATGACGTTATCCATTGTCCTCCATTGCATTCTCATTCGCACTGGTTTCATGTTCTTCACAATTTCATGTTTGGGATGGCCAACACTCTCTTGAAGAAATCTGCCAAAAGATCTTGTCTGTGTATAATAAATAACTTTGTTCAGCTCACTGGAATTGGGTAATAGCTCACCAAATATGTGTTTTTGCTCACTAAGAATGTGTGTTGGCTCACCAAATATGTATGTTAGCTCACTACATATACAAATGAGCTCACCAAATACCTGTGTTAGCTCATTAATATTATGTGTTAGCTCACTACACATACTTATTAGCTCACCAAATACGTGAGATAACTCACCAATATTATGTGTTAGCTCAGTAATAATATGTGTTAGCTCATCAAATTTATAAGCTCACCAGATTTTTGTGTTGATGTATTGTAAAGTAAATGATTCAGTGAGCATTTGAACATACCACTAACAGATGAGTTTCTCCATATGTTGTTTTGTATGGAGTAGTGATGTGCATGTTGTCGATGATATCAAGCCTTTCCTCTTTCAAATCAAAGCAGAAGACGAAGAAGTGCTTCTTGTGACATGTTGGAAAGAACACCTTGAAATTAGAGAATAATTAATATTATATAATGTGATGTTTTAATATACAATTAAAATGTATTAGATTATTACTTACCAGATGCAATAGTTTTTCTGAGATCCATTTGTCACATCTCTGGAATTCTTTTTGAAGAATTGTTTCAAAATCAATATACCTTCCCTCCCCTGATTTTGCTGGATTTATCGACGGGTCCAAGGTTGTCTGCATTTTTGCATCGATATAATTAGGTGTTTGATTATGTGTATTTGTGTAAATTTAAAATAAGTATATACTTACCATTGCATCAACAGGTGCAAAAAATCTTCTTGGAGATCCTTCACTTCTCTTTCTCTCCAAGTTGTTGAGGATAGCAGCCAAAACGTTGATCACCTGGGGATCAATGTATTCTCGTGGACGCATGGTTGACATGTGATAACGATATGCAACATGTGTGTTGTTATCAAACATTTCTTCACTCGTTTAGTAAGTAAAGTAAAAAAAATGTAAGTTTATATTCATTTTATTTTAAGTGTTTGTGAGTGTGTTATGTGTGAGAGTTACATGCTTACTTTGAATCAAAGTCCTGTGATAGATGGAATACATATTCAACTACAATCCTTTCCTGGGCTGACAAATCTCCTGTAATCTTGATTATTCTCTGCATAAAAGAAGAGCAGAGAGGGCTCTGTCATTGGGCCTTTCTCTCTCCTCAGTTGATGTCTTGGCTTCTTGCTGTGCTCTTCTCTTACATACATAATATGTGTAAGTGCTCACTAAAATAGTTGTTACGCTCACTAAAATACTTGTTGTGCTCACTAACATATATGTTCTTTATAGTCACACATATGCCCTGCTCAGTAACACATGTGTTTAGCTCACCAAGTTATACTTTATGCTCACTAAAATATAACTTCTGCTCACTAATATATGTGTTCTGCTCACCAAGTTATACTTCATGCTCACTAAAATATAACTTCTGCTCACTAACATATGTGTTTTGCTCATCAAGTTATAGGTTATGCTCACTAAACATATGTGTTATGCTCACCAGCTCACTAAAATATGTGTTCTACTCACCAAGTTATAGGGTATGCTCACTGAAAGTAAGAGCATGGTCAATGAAAATCCTTACGAGCCTTTTTTTCTTTTTTGTTCTTTCCATCTTCTCTGCCATGAGATTTTTGCTCTCCTCCAGTTATTTTCTGCCTTTCTTCCCCCTCTGTTTGTGTTTCTGGAATTAGTGGTAGTGGTGTTTGAGATTATTTATGTGGTGATTGTGTCGCAAGGGTTTGTGATGGGTGTTGTGGGTAGGAGGGTGGTGGTGTCTAATGTGTCTTTGGGCGAGGGGAATGTGGTGGTGTCTGATGTGTCTGTGGAGGAGGGGAAGGTAGTGGTGTCTGATGTGTCTCTACAGGGGGTGGTGGTGCTTGATCCACTTTTGTAGGGGGGAGGAAGGTGGTGTGTGATGTGATGCTGGTGCTGTTGGTGTTGAAGTAGTTGGGCTTTGTCTATATCAATCAGCTTAAAACTTGGTATGTTATTGTCCCCTTGCCTTGATGCAGAAGCTTTGCTGGTGGTGCTGCTGGTCTGTTATTACCTTACAAAACCATTCTCTAACGCAATTATGGCATCAAGTACAGCAGCTCAGTTCCATAATTCATCATGTTGACTGAATGATGATATCTCAGCAGTTTCATCCCCTTTTTCTCTTTGTGTCTTTGGTGAGGATTTTGAGATTTGAGCCTCACAGTAGGAAGTGAACATGCTTATGGCCTTATCTCTTATCTTCTTGGGTGCTTCATTATTTTGGTACCTTTTTGACAAGTAGTCCATAAATGTCTTGTACCTCTTGATTGCACTTGCTAAAGCCTTTGTTAGTTTAGCCACTTCTTCCATATCTTTCTGCAATGTGGACAACATTCAAGTATTGTAAGAAGTTAGATAGATATTTAGTTAAATTATTTCATTCTACTTGATTAATATAAATGAAATAAAGAAATAAATGCCACCTCTAACTCTGATGGTTCATCATTTTCTGATAAGATCTTTTGACATTCTTCTTTTTATGGCTGAGGTTCCTTTTGCAGAGGTGGTTCAGCAGGCACTTCTTTTGTTATTTGTATTGGAGGCTCCACTCTTCCCTTTCCAAAGCCTTTTGGCCCTTCTTTTGCAGTAAGTTGATTGACTTTTCTCTCTTGTCTGACTCTTTTCCTTAGCCTTTCTGTTGTCCAGCCCTTGATTATTGGGAATTGCCTCTGAATAGTCCTTCTTGTTAGGAGAACCCTGTCAAGATATAGCATCTGCAAGAGAAATGTTCTTTGTAATCAGTTTGTATAGCTCACCAAAAATGAATCCATTCTCACTAAAATATATCCCATGCTCACCAAAAATGTATACTAGCTTACTAACATTAAGTAATGTTGTCTAAGCATAATTCTTATTAGGCTCACTAAATTTGTGAATAGAGATCAATGTAATAGACAATTGTAATATATGAACAACTAACTTACAGCTTAGCAAAGCTAAACTGTTGCTCACTAAAAGGCTTGTTTCGCTCACTAGGTTATATTGTATGCTCACTAAAAACAGTGCTCTGCTCAGTAAACATTTTTGTATGCTCACTAAAATATATTGTAGCTCACTAACATTAAGTAATGTTGCATAACAATGATTCCTATATGCATATAGGGTATGTGATGTGTGCTCACTAAAATGATCATTGTAGAACAATGTAATAGACAATTTTCACACGTGATGAAGTTTTCCATAACTCACCAAAAGTTTTGGTGTGCTCACTAAAATACACCTTCTGCTCACTACAATGTATGTTGCGCTCACTAAAGTACATGCCATGCTCACCATGATATATGTTAAGCTCACCAAAAGTTTTGGTGCCATGCTCACCATGATATATGTTAAGCTCACCAAAAGTTTTGGTGTGCTCACTAAAATACATCTTCTACTCACTATAATATATGTTCCTCTCACTAAAGTAAATGACAGGCTCAGCATGATATATGTTTAGCTCACTAATTACATATGTTCAGCTCACTAAATTTGACATTGTGTTCACTGAAAACATGATATTCTAATAGAGTATAAAGAACTTACCATCAAGAAGAGAATAGGGCCATCGAAGTTTGAAGCACTCTTTTTGATAGATTCACATAATCTGTGAATGGTGTATTGACACCAATCAATTGTTGCTATATCTTCAACATGAGCAATATTCTTGGCAAAATAGGGTGCGCAAAGTACGTTCTTTGAACCATTGAAGAAGCATGATACCATGTACAGTACAAAGTTTCTCCTGAAACTTTCCCCTGCATTAGTCTGGCTAAGTATATATTGTGGCATTTGTCTCAGGTTAGGGGTCTCATCTTCCAGATTTCAGTCTTTTCTCCATGCATCAAGGACTTCATTGTATTTGGCATCTTTTGGCTTTTTTCCATAAAACTCCTCAACTTTCCTTCCACTAATGAGGAGTGCCAATGTGAGATGCACATCCATTGGTGTGATCTCAATCCTTTTGTCTAGTGATATGTACAAGGTGACTGAGTATGGGTCAAATCTGTCTACTAGCCATTTGCATAAATCCCCTGGCAATTCAGTGACTTGTAAGTGGAGGAATCCTCCAAACCCCATATCTTGTGTCGCTTTTCTTTGTGCCTCATTGAAATTATCAATCTTGCCAACAAACCCTGATGGTGACATTCTTGTTTGAAAGATCTTTTTGGATTTTGTGTCTCCCTCTGCAGGCTTTGGCACAGATTGCATAAACTTGGGGCCTTTAACAAGGACATTAGCACTTTTTTGAACATCCTCCTTTTCTTCAGGGATTTCTATTCTTTTTTATACTTGATAACTGAGAGCTGTCCACTCTTTACAGGAGATTTAGGACTCTTTTGGACATCCTCCTTCTTCTCAGGTTGGGCCTTAACACACTTTTTTGACCTCACTTGTATTTTCTTTGGCCTAGACTTTATTCCTTATCTTATCTTCTTCATTCTCTTCACGAAGACTTCATCATCAGACTCAGATTCATCATCTATCCAGGGGGAGGCATTTTGTAAGTGGTGTCCTCCACAGTGTCATCTGTTTCCTCTGAAGGTTGTTGATGAATGTGAGTAATTATTTTTTCAGAGCTTTCTTGGGCAATGTTTCTTGGGAATATTGGGGGAGTTTCTGCTGTGCATTGTTGTCTCTCCCTTTTGTTGTTCTGTTTTGCCAATTTTCTAATGTGACCAGTCTTCTTTAGCTCCTTTTCCTTTTTTGCAGCACAAACTTTAGTCTTTGCCCTGATGTTAGAGTGCGTTGTTGAGGTGGGTTTGCTGTTTTTGTTGCTCTTATCCTCCCTCGCCCTGTTGAGTATGCTGTGATTGTTCCATAGAATGCACACTTTGTGGTTTTTGCAGCACTACTTTTTGTTTCTCCCCTTCTGTGGGAGCTTAGGGTTGTTCATCTTCTGAAGTAGGTGGAGTGTTGCAAATATTTTTGTTCTTCCTAGCTTCTTGTTTTAGCCTTCTTTTAGTTGCAGTAGTACTTTTTGAGCTGGTTCTCCCACCAGAGGTTGTCTCCCTTGCTATGGATAGGGTTTCCTGATGAGCTTCCTTGGTTACTTCTTCTGCAACTGTACATGGTATTTTGCATAAGTGAACAAGATGTATAACTAAATAAATGTGTAATGTTTAATGTGATGTGGGTCCCAATATATATATTTCAGCTCACTAAAATAAAATGTCTGCTCACCAAAATCATGGGTCAGCTCACTAAAATAAACTGTCTGCTCACCAGAATTCTAGGTCAGCTCACTAAACATAGCTCACTAAACATAGTTGTCTGCTCACCAGAATTATATGTGAGCTCACTAAATGTAGTTGTCTGCTCACTACAATTGTAGGTTATCTCACTAAACATAGGTGTCTGCCCACTACAATTGCAGGTCAACTCACTAAATATAATTGTCTGCTCACTATATTTTCAGGTTAGCTCACTAGACATTTGTATTAGCTCACCAACCTATATGTCAGGGCTCACTATTTGACAGGTATTAACATAGAATATAATGTAGACGTGCTTTGAATACAATTTTCCATGCTCACTTCACACAAAATTTAGATGATTACATATAAGCTTACATAATGTAGACATACCGTGGCCTGAATTATGAGTAATATCACCTTGCATTCCTTGACTTGTTTCATTTGTTTTATTTTGATCATTTGGGCTTCAATAAAAAAGGAAAAGATAATGTTAGTGAAGTGGACTATTCTATGTGTGTTTTTTCATATATTTCAAGTGGTAATTATCTAATGTTCACTTGCTTAGATGAGATGTCTTTAACAACCTTCATAATGATGTCTTGAGGGCTTGTATTTGACCCTTCTGTCTTTCATCTATCAAATAGTATTAAATATAATGATAGTATTACATGAAATGTGATAACACACTAGAATAAAAGATACAACTCAGTACCAATATATCATGGGTCACTACCATATAAGATACAACTCACTCTATATGCGAAATAGTATATGAAAAGGGATTGGAGATACAACTCACTGGAGCATGTATATGTTGACAGCCACTAGCACATAATTTACAGCTCACTAGATTTTTTATCATGGCTCACTACATACAAGCCTTAGCTCACTACGTTATAAGAGACGACTCACTATAGCGTTCATATGTTGACAGGAACAAACACATAATTTACAGCTCACTAAAATGAAGATATGGCTCACCACAATATAAGGTACAACTCACTATAAAACAAAATCAGAAGAGTTGAGGTAAAAATGCCTTGGATATATTAGTCAACATCAAGGTAAACGTGTTTATTGTAAATTTGCAGATAAAATCAGGAACAAGCACATACTGCTCACCGGTTATGTACGTTTGCTCACTAATATTAGGTTTAAGAAGGTTTAAGGTTCTCAACATACCTCTTTTGAGCAGTGTTTGATGCATCACTAGCAGATCTCTTCTTCGCTATTGATGAATGTTGAGTTTCCATCTGCAAACATTTGAAAAACGCAATTATGAGTATGTGATTTTGTTAAAACCTAGAATGCCAAACGAATTAATCGTTTTGTTTCGATCATGCCAATAAATTTCGTATCTGCTAAAACTTACGTAGAATTTGTTTGTTTCAAACTTCAGTGGTAATTTTCCAAAGATTTCTTGCTAGAATCAGTAAACAAAGGTAGCAAAATTTTGCCAATTCAAGCACGAAGTTGAGTGGGTTTTGGGAGAGAGAAAGTGAGCGGAAGTTTTTGGGTCATGGTGATTTGAAGTTGCAGTTATGAGCTTCTGTTGTTTTTTTTAGGCGGCGGTTTCTTCACTTTATGCATCGTGGCGCGCCAGTTAGACGATGGATGGGCCCGATTGTACAACTGCAATTGTACAACCGGATGGACGATATAAGAACTGAAGTTAGCCATACCCTTTGGAAGGGCATGACCTTTTTGCTCCCCATTGGTCTATACAAAGGCCCTTCCATGGATCCAATTTTGAATTACACAAATGGAGTTAGAATAGGTCAAGAAATAAAATTTATGCTTTGGTCGTATTCTTTTTTTTAGGTGTAATGGGTCATTTTTTAAAAGTAGTTCTAAGTTTGAAACTACCAGTTTTTTAAAGTCTCTCATAATTTTATTTACAAGCTGTTTACTATTTCTCACAACTTTATAAATTGACAAAACTTCTTACAACTTATTATAACTCCTAGACTACTACTTACTTTTTTTTTCCCTACAACCCCTACAATTTCTTTAAAATCTTATAATTTCTTAAAAAATTTTACAAATCCTTACAATTTCCTACAACTCGTAACATCATTTTCCAATTAAAAAAATAGGACCTTATCATATGGCCCAAACCATAATAGCTTGTTAAATGTATGGGCACCCAAATTTGAACTGGAAACGAGATTTATTACAGTTGATGTCATTGTACCGACAGGCACTTGGCCTTGAAAATGCAAACTGCAATAGCTTTACATTACCTGTTCACAACTTAATGAAGGCCAATTAACAAATTGGCCGCTACTAGGCAATAAAATGCTCATTGTTCCGCTAAAAGTGTAGGTTGTAATATATACAGCGCAAGGATGGCATAATTCCTAGTACACACACTTTATGCCAAGGTTGTTTTAGTTGAGTTGTACATTAGACCTTGATCAAATGAACGGGGATCTGCTTGCCCACAAAAATTGAAGGTCAAACCACCCTTTTTTGTGCTTGTAACCCAATATGACCATCAAAATATGGGTACTCCACTTGAATGAGGGTCTGGTTAGGGCTGGAGTTCCAACCCTATGACCCAACCTATTGACATCACTTTTAAGAAAATAAAAATTGATATGTTGGAAATTTTCAAAAGAACATGTAGGTTGCGTAGATTGCATATTTGCATTTTGTCTGTTTTGTCTCAATCTCTGAGCTGAAGTGTGTCTTTCACTCTCTCTCCTTTCTAAATCTTTTAGGCCCAATTCGGCAAAGTTGTTTTGACAGCAAACAATATTTTAGGTAGCTGATAATTGTTTAAGTAGCTGATAGTTCTTCTAATGTAGTTGTTAGAATGTAACGATTTATATGAGTGGATGAAGAAAATGTTTTCAATAAATTCAGTTACTGAATTAGGTAATTGTTATAAATTGGCATACAAGGATATTGATAACTTGCTAAAAAGAAAATTAATAAATAGTACTTTTTACCAAAACTGTGAGGCATTGCTTTTGATGGCTAAAAGCTAATCTTATTAGCTTTTCAAAAAGTATTTTTAGAACATAATAATCTAAACTTTGAGTGTGGTGAAAACTAATAATCTAACCTTAAGAAATAGCCAGCAATGCTTCAAACTTCGAGATGTTTCTTTTCAGTAGCATTAGAGTTACTTATATTGTATTGTTCAGGTGATTTGAACTGCAAAGTGAATCTAGTCACTTTGATTCATATGTTTATGTTGTTTTAAGAGAATATTATTTGGAATTGTCTGATAAAATGTAACGCCTTGTCCGAAGGAGGCAAATATGCTGCCGTCGCGGATGTCCAATAGGGAGCAGCCACAAGGCTCTTTAAACTTCTTAATCTTAATTAACTTATTAGAAAACAAGCACAAAGAAAATCTTGACTAGATTTTGGTCCAAGTCAGTGGGACAGTTCTAAAACATGCATTAACATTTATAATCAATCTTATATATTTGCATATAAAATAAATTCATATCACATTTACTAATCTATCCATAACATAAACATACTAGAGGCTTGTATTTCCAACTAGATTCTTCAAAAGTATTCAACAACTAGCTTTCTTAATGCTATCGTAGTCTCATTTTGCTTCCGAAAACCTAAAAATGATGGAATCATGAAATCGCCGAGCCAAGTGAATAATCCTTACCTTTGTTCGTATCAAAAATGTGTTATTTTTATAGTATCTTTCTGCCTAATTTATGCATGAAATAATTATTATTTTTAGGTTTTTATTTAATTTTATATTATTTTGTAGGGATTGAATAATTCGGGAATAATGCCAGTAAAACATGAAGGAATGCTGAAAGCTGAAGATTTGGGCCAATTAGCTTCAAACCTGACCCAAGAAAAACTAAAAAAAAAAACCAAAAAAACAAAAAAAGAAGAAAAAAAAATAAAAATAAAGGCCTCAGCCGGTCACGTGCACTTCACGTGACTCGGCTAAGCCCCCCCTCCCCCTTAATTCAGATCACCTTCTCTTTCCTCTCATTCCCCTGCAACCCGATTCCCCTCCCCCTTTGTTGCTCCTTCTTCTCCTTGCTCTTCAATCACCCAAAATGAATCGAAATCCCTCATTTCACCATGGCTCTTCACCTTCCTCAACCCCGCGATCTCTCTCTGTCCTCCTTCAATGCGTGCCATTACTCATCTTCCATGAAACGTCCGCCGCCATTCCACAACAAGGGGTAGATCGAAGATCGGCGGGGACTTAAAATGGAGGTCGAGCGGCGGAGAATGGGAGACAACAATTAGGTAGTAAGTGTCGAGTTTGCTTTCACATTTGATTTTAGTTTTAATTCCAGTTTCTAGGGAATTTTCGAGTTCAAGTTTATTTTTAGGGATTTATTTTCGAATTAGGTCATCGATTTTGCGTTTCAGTTGTTGGATCTGTTTGTTTTTGCTTTGCAATTCGAACCATTAGAGTTGTTCAAATTTTTGATACTTGGTTGGAAGAGTATTCCAGTTGGATTGAAGTTGAATTTTCATCCTGTTTCCTCCCTGATTTCTGCTTGATTTTGTGGCCTTGCGCCTGAGTTTTGGGCTTTGAGTCTTGTTGTGTTTCAGTTTGCCACTGATAGTGGGGGTCAAAGGTAAGCTTGCCAGGTTGGTGATTGCTAGCTATTTCGCCTCTGTCCTGTTTCCTTTATCTGCTATGGTCTGTTCATGAGTGTCCAGCTTTTCCGAGATATATGATTTAGGTTCTGATGGTTTTGTGAGTTTCCAGTTTTGATGGTTTTGTTATGTTCTGAAGGTTATGTTTTGATGATCTATGTTCTGCTAGTAATCTGCCTATTTCAACGAGTTGTGTTCTGATGTTGGTGATGAATCTGGGTAGTTTATTTGCCTTTGGTTTGGTTTGTGAATTCATTTTCTAAAAATACTATGCTATTTTGTTGTGTTGATAACGAGAATATAGGGCTTAGTAGATTAGGGACCTAATTTCACAACCCATCCCTGAGGACGATACCCGTTAGTATTACGACGATAACCGTATACTTACAGAAATCACAACAAGTTTTTGGCGCCGTTGCCTGGGATGGCGTTGTGAGATTAGGTTGCTTCGAGTCATAGTTTAGTTATTCGAGTCATTTGCGTCAATTTCGTTTTAGTTTTATTTTCGTTTTAGTAGGTTTCGATTGAGTTTTTATTTTGTTTTAGTAATTTTGTTTAGCTTATTTTCAATTGTTGAAGTAAGTACCTGTTTTGATTCTTGTTGTTTAGATTGGTTTCATTTTAATTTTTAGACATTATTCTGGTGTGATTTTTGCAGTTCTAACCAATTTGGTTTTTGTGCAGGGGGAAAAAAAACAAAACAACTTTTTGGTTAGTCTTTGCTTGTTTAGGGTTTTTGTTTATTTTCTATCTTGTTTTAATTTATTTTCTGTTTTCTATTTTTGTTATCCTAAAAAAAAAAAAATGATGCTCATGCTTAGTGTTTATGCTTTGTCGTTTTGGTTTTTTTTTCTTTTGGTAATATTATTTTATTTTTGTTGGTTTATTTTGTGTGCTTAACTTGCTTATTTCAGTCTCATGTTTTGTTTTAGTGATTAGTTTGTGATTAGTGTCCTAGAGTCATTTTTCTTTGAATTTAAAAAAAAAAACCTTATGCTGATGACCCACTATTTTGCCTAGAAAGTTCATTCATGACGATCCTATTTCTAGGCTGATGACCCATATGCTGGCTAATTTTGAGTATGTCCGCCTATTTTTTGATTGGGCTCACCAATTTGACAAGTTAAAACGAGCCCTGACTTGTGCTGCATTATTGTGGTGGATGTACTCTAGTTGGTGCCAACTCTTACACCTTCGTTGCCTTAATTTTATCGAGAGTCGGTCTTCTGTGTTTGATAAACTTCTTCGTGCTTTGTTGGGTTTTGATTTGAATAGCAGCTTGTGAATTATGATGGAGTGGCTGATGCTCCATGGTCCTCATTTAAGTGAGGCTATAGCCTAGGTATACTTCAGCACCTGACCTGGTATGCTCGTTCCACTCCCTTCTCTTCACTCTTCTTTTTCGTTTCTTTTCTTTCTCTTAGTTGTAGATATTTAGGATTGTAATGGGTGATCGATCTTGAGGAGAAATTTGGAATTTGTTCAGCCATGTTAGCTGTGATTACCTTTGGTTGTATTTTGTTTTGTTCTTCCTTGTTAGTTGTGGATATCTAGGGGTTCTTTTTTTTTTTTTGAGTTTGATGCTTTGTTTTGTGAGTTTTTGATTTTCTTTGCTTTTCTTTGGTTGTGTTCTGTGAGTTTGTATATATTTGTGTCTTGTCTCGGTTTTATGTGTTGCTTATGAGTTGCGTTTTGGCATCTTAGCTCCCACAATGCGGACATTGTGGAGTTTTGATGTGGGGTTGAGGTGCCTATTTTTCGAAAATTTTGGAAACTAGTTTAAAAAAAAAACTTTGCAAATCTTTGAAAATCCAAAAAGATTTCTGTTTTGTTTTTGGGGAAGCCTTGTACTATTCTGATCAAATTAAATCCTCTATACTTTGATTTTTAGCTTGCATATGAACTGATGTGCATGTTAGGTCTCCATCCTCAGTGTGTTATTTTTAGCCCTAATTTTAATCCCATTTGTTCATTATCACCGCATGATCCAATCCCTATTTATTTCATCCTCATGGTCTTAAGGTCTTAGTTTTCTATAATCGGCTCTACCTCTTGTTTTTTGACACA
The DNA here is from genome assembly GCA_029747015.1 of Carnegiea gigantea. NCBI lineage: Eukaryota > Viridiplantae > Streptophyta > Magnoliopsida > Caryophyllales > Cactaceae > Carnegiea > Carnegiea gigantea. The sequence continues at coordinate 156,832 of JAKOGI010001209.1, forward strand.
ATTACTTTTTTTTTTTTTGTTTAATTCAAAAAAAAAGAAAAAAAACAAAAGGAAAAGAAAAATGAAAACAAAATGAAAAAAAAAAAAAACCAAGAAAGAATAGAAAAAGAAAATGGAAAAATTTGGAATGACAAGTAACCCTTTGAGGCATGCGCTACTGGGTGCTACCCTTTGAGGCAATATTGTTACTGAAAAAACTTGCTTCCTATGTTGATAAGTCAATAATATAATTTATGTTAGTCAAGTGGGGTTGAGATTGATTCTGGTAAACCTAAGCCTTAGGATGATGAGACACATGCACACAAGCACTGGACTGGATTCCAAGTCTTGATGTACAGTTGGGTGAAAAATTAGAGCTTTGATGTCATCCATGGGGTAGAGAGTCTTGATGTGTACATTTTATTTATATGCAGGCCAATATCTTGCGACCTAGGTGATTTAGTTGAGTAGAATATGTATGTATCTTTCCTCAATTTTGTACATATTAATTTTCGTTCAAAAAAAATCAAAAAGATTTTCGAATTTCTGTTTATGTTTTCTTTTATAGATTTTGTGGGTATATCTTTTCCAAACCCTCATGAGACCTTACTCATCCACTATGGGTAACCTAGGGGTTTAAAGGGCTTGTTACACATGCTAAGTGCAACCGTGATTCCTACGAAAGTGAGTTAGAATTTTTAGTTTTTATTTTACTCGAGGACGAGCAAAATTTTAGCGTGGGGGTATTTGTTTGTACCAAAAATATGTGATTTTTATAGTACCTTTCTGCCTAATTTATGCTCGAAATAATTATTATTTTTAGGTTTTTATTTGATTTTATTTATTTTATAGGGATTGAATAATTCGGGAATAATGCTAGAAAAAGATGAAGGAATGCTGAAAGCTAAAGATTTGAGCCAATTAGCTTCAAACCCGACCCAAGAAAAACTAAAAAAAAAAAAAAAAGAAGAAGAAAAAAATAAAAATAAAGGCCTCAGCCGGTCACGTGCGCATCACGTGACTCGGCTAAGCCCCCCTCCCCCTTAATTCAGATCACCTTCTCTTTCCTCTCATTGCCCTGCAACCCGATTCCCCTCCTCCGTTGCTCCTTCTTCTCCTTCCTCTTCAATCACCCAAAATGAATCGAAACCCCTCATTTCACCATGGCTCTTCACCTTCCTCAACCTCGCGATCTCTAGCACTCTACTAGAAATTCATATATTTACGACCAAACATTTACAATGGAGCATAAAAACCGTCATAAAACATAAACAGCTATAATAGGATATAAGTTCTCTCGCAAAACATGTGGTTATTAACGACGGGTGAAATAAGTCGTCTTTGTTGACGCCGTCGTCAATATTTCACAAAAAACTGGGGCGGGATTTTATCCCGCCTTTCCTGTACTGGCTCAAATTTTGACCCCATTCCTCCCAAGCCCCAGCCCTCACCCAGCGACGAGCGAGCGCGAGAGAGAGAGAGAGCGAGAGCGAACGAACGAGAGGCAACAACAATCTTCAGGGCAGCCATTACTGTGGGCAGGAAGCTAGCTACGAGGGAAGCTATGACCAGGCTGCCCCCAGATGCGATAAAAAAAAGAAAGAGGAGACTTGGTGGGCGGGGGCTCGAATCACCACTATCGTTTTCATCACTACCACCATGGGTAATTTTCAGTGAATTTGGTTGGATAGTTTCGGTCCTTAACATCTTCGATAACCAACTCATCTGTTTCTTCTGTTCTACCCATCTAATTTCAGTAATTATACTTAATTTTGAACTTCAATATTTTTACGAAGTTGAAAACTTGGGATTTCCATGTCTCATTGGGATTTAAATTGAATCTCTCTTTGTAATTTGCTTTGCAGATGGGTTTGGGAAGGCAAGGCAGTGGTTTTTGTAGTCTTTCCGTTGTTGACAGGTTGCCTCATCCCCTCACTTCTATCTGCTTTGTGCTAGGGTTTGCAAATATAGTTGTCTGAAAGTTTGGCAATAAGACTTGTCCTCTACTCGTATATTTCTCATATTTGTTAATTTAAGCTTATGTAATTTCAACTCTAGGGTTTCAGACCCTTTTTGCAGATGTAGACCCAAAAACTATCATAGGCTTTAGAAGTAGACACTTCGTTGCATTTTGGGCCAAATCTATCCTTATGTCTATTGTCATTTAGCTATATAATTATTCGCCACTGATATAGTCTTCGACCTCTCTTTGATGCCTAATGGAGACATGACTGTGAGCTTCTCCATCTCAGAATGTTGCTTGCTTGTGCGTTTGTTTAATCTTCCCTTGGTAATCCATTGAACAGTTGTATAAGAACACCTATGCTAGGTACCGCATGCCATTTTGTATCGTTGTGGTAGAATGTTCGATTACGTTATTATATATTCTTGACAGAAAGAATTGGTAACAACAGCTTTGTGTTGATGGCCGTACCCATCATTGATGTCTAATGTTAGTAATGCTTTATATGGTTCTCTTTTTGAAATACTATTATGCTCTACATAGCAAAGGAGGCCAGCCATCTTCGTTTGCTGCCGGAGAATCATTGTCTTTCCTAGGAGCACAAGAGTCGCTCCCCCCCGCCCAAAAAGGTATGATTGTTTTAAAAGATGTTATACTTACTTTTCTGATTTTTGGTGATTACCAGTTTACCACAGGTCTCAATATAGTTGTAATTCAGTCGATTCAAGGTCCTGGAGTCTTAGTTATACTAACCACATATTTGAACACAGTTGATACACATTTACGTTATTCAAAGTCTCCTTTTCATGAGTTGCTTTGGGAACACAGCAGTCAAGAGCATATTGCAAAGAAATTCTTGTCAAATCACCAATAAATGGTAATTTTACTCCAGAAATCTGACCTATTCATCGCTTTCTTTGCACATGTGTTAAGTTTTAAAGTGTGTCCTTTGTGGCTGCTTGATGAATGCAATGAGCAGGCGATATGTTGTTCAATAGTGTCTGGCTTGTAGAACATTGCCGTGTTGTAAGCATGCCTTTTAAGTATCAAGGTTGCATTGTTTGGTCTTACTTGCTTCTTGTGTATATCTCAAATTTGGTATTTCTTGCGGTTATAAATGCCATGATTGGTGAATTGCACTAGATCAGGGAAGAACCAGCATCTAACCTCTGATTAATATGGATGTGTTGGTGTTAGCTATAAGTTTAGATTCTACCTATATTAGCCTTTATGCCTATGGTGACACCAAAAATTATGGACATGAGTTTGGTTAACTGTCATGGTACAACAACAACAACAACAGCTCCCAGTGTGGGTCCCGCTTTCGCGGGGTCTGGGGAGATCCAGTTGTAGGCAATCTTACCTCTACCGGTATTCCTACGCATAGAGAGGCTGATTCCAAAAGACCCACAAAAACAGTTTTGTGAAAAAGTTTTATAGAGAAACGATTGCAAACCATTTACCGAGGCGAAAAGGTTTCGAAGAAGCTGAAGCTGCAGGAATAAAGAGCAAATAAGCAGGGGGCGGAGACATATCTCAACAATTCAAGAGACACCGATGTCGTCACTTCCCAGAAGAGCACATCCTGCAAAAAAGCACGCCAAAACCCTGCCCGCACCCAGCCACTGAAGCTACTGCCACCTACGGGGCCGATCCCCTACGATCTGAGACCCTAATCCTATTCCGCCACAGCCTCCTATCCGGAGCCATGTCCTCCGTCAGACCGACAGCTTTCAGGTCCTCTCTAACCACTTCGTCTAGGCTCTTCTTCGGTCTACTCCTCCCTCTCTTATCACCGGGGGTGTCGATCATCTCCCACCTCTGCACTGGGGCGGCCACACTTCTCCTCTTCACGTGGCCGAACCATCTGAGCCTCGTTTCCCTTATTTTCTCCTCTATGGGGGCCATTTTAGCTAAGTCTCTGATTATTCCATTCCTAATTCTGTCCAATCTCGTAAAACTACACATTCACCTGATCATTCTCATCTCCGCTACCATCAACCTTTGGGCCTTTGTCTTTTTTAGAGGTCAACATTTCGATCCATAGAGAACAGTCGGTCTAACTACTATCCGATAGACTTTAGCTTTCAATCCTAGGGGCACTCTCTTGTCACACAGCACCCCCGAAGCTGACTTCCATTTTTCCCAGCTCACTCTTATCCGCTGGCTAATATCCTCGTCAATGTCCCCATTCTGTTGGATAATCGAGCCCAGATACTTAAATTTAGCTACATTTGGTATCGCTCTTCCATCCAGTGTGATTTCTCCCCCCTCTTCTATCCTTCTACTGAAACAACAATGAAGGTATTCCGTTTTCAATCTACTTAACCGAAAACCTCTAACTTCCAGCGTATGCCTCCACCTCTCCAACCTGTCATTCACCCCTTATCTGGTTACATCGATAAGAACGATGTAATCTGCAAATAGCATACACTCAGGTACCTTGTCCTGGATCCCTCTAGTAAGCTCATCCAAAATTAAGGTGAAAAGAAACGGGCTTAAGGCGGAGCCCTGATGCAGGCCCATCCTAACAGCGAAGTCATTGGAGACCCCTCCCGGCGTCCTGACACTCGTCTGCCCTCCCTCGTACATATCCTTGTTAACTGTCATGGTAATCCCAGTATATTGATAGACATTTGCTAGCATCCGCTGAGTATTATGTCATGAGGATGATAAAATTCTTCATAACTTCTAATTATCTTATTCACATGCAGATCATGGCCCTGCAGAGCTGAACCGAGGTAGGAAGTTTGGGGTTTTGGGTCGGGTGAATTATGTCTGTTGGTTAGGTTACATGGACCTTGGTTGACTCTGAATTCATTCATGCAGCAACCAGGAGTAACTGTTTCAGGCTATTTTGTCTGAATAATATCTTATCGGTTTTGAGCTCTGACTTCCACTATTCGTGAGTTTATAAAAGATTGGCAGGAGTTCTTGAACATTTATTTCCCAGTTTTCAGGAGCTTTGCTTCATCATGTAATCGGGCAAAGGTTTAAATCAATGGAGCTAAACTAATCCTCTCTTAAACTGATTTGGGCGTTAAGGTTTAGTGTTCTATGGAGATTCACAAATTCATTATTAACTTTTTGGGTTTCCTCTGTCTTGCCATTATAACTTGTCTCTGTGGTTTATATGTTGTGTAATGATTGAAGCTATTGCGTCAAGGTCAAGATATGGTATTCATGGAGCTTGCTGTTAATCGAGCAGGAGCTAATATATTTTGCCATAGGTGTTCTTTCCTGGTGCCCTTGACCTGTTTGATCAAATGTAAATATGAACATCCCTCTCCTTTTATAGTTATTTCTCACACCTTTTCTCCAGCAGACTCACTCTTGAATTGAAAATTCCTCCATAGTTTCTTCTTCATTTATATTATGTAGTACAATCAGAGAGGGAACTAGAGGAACAATATATGATGATTCTTGCGATCCAGATTCCCTTCTGGTTGATCATGAGTGAGCTTAATATATTAGTTTTGTGGGTTAGTTACTTGTGCATATATAGTATATATGCCTTCAAATATTATTCTCATTTTTTCTTCTTGATCTTTAATAGTAATGTACGCTATTGCTTACTTTTCTGCAGATAATCAGTGTTTTCAATGGTACACTATTTAAAACCTTGGAGCAAAGCAGGATCCAACAATGGGAGAGGTGAGTTCTTATTTAATTTTACGTGCTGTCTTATCATTATTGGTAATTACCAGTTGAAGGCTCCATCGCCCATTGAAACACTCTAATGGGAAAAGGTTTGGAACAGATGGAGGTAGGGGGACCAAATGCTTGATGAATGTGAGTTAAGTCCATTAAACTTACCTTTTGGTGGTTATTCTGTAATAGGTTTTGTTTCAACAAAAATGATCATGAGAGTAAAATGATGAGAAATCAGTGAATCCCATATCTATAATGGCATATAAAAGCAATTTGAGTTTGTTAAAATAGCACCAACTTATCTTTAATGGGAAGGTCTCACATAAACTAGTGTTACTACTGCTTCTCGTGCTCCTGTGACCTTTGCCTTTCCTTTGCTATTAGACACTTGGCCGCTTTACATGTACCCTTTTTCTCTAATGTTGCTTCTATGTAGCTTGAACCGCATCTCTTCCTTTATTTTTTAAGGAACTTAATATGCATTGGCGTTAGGGTTCGTCAGAGGGAGCAATTTAAAGGTGAGTGATTCATTTTGTTACTTTGTTCTGTTATAACTTTTTTTTAAAAAAAAATTAGTATTGTCAAGTGTTCATCCTGATCCTGATGTTAGATTGATGTGTCTAATTTGCTGACCTTTTAATTTGTGATATTTCAAATGCAACTTGGATAGAGTTTGAGATTAAGACATTCAATAGCAAAGCAATTATCCCTGATCAAAATTCCTGAAGCTGTTGGGTAGATCTTTTTTTTTTTTTTTTCCGTTAGAGGGTAGCATTCAGCACCATACCATTATTTTCACTTAAGGGACTAATCAACTAATTAAAAATAAGCAATTGTATTTTAGAGAACCATTCTTCTATTATAATTGTTGAAATATACCAATTTTGTTCTACTGCCTTGTATTTTGTTCAGCTAGTATTTTGTTCGATTATACTCCTTGAATGTTGACATATTACTTAATTATGCTCCTTAAGCGCTGCTAATTTAAAGGATGAGGGAAAACGATTAGGAGGTGGATATGAATATATATATATATATATATATATATATATATATATATATATATATATATATATATATTATGTAGGTTATTGTTGGTATGGCAATGTGTATGTTTAATTCCAAGAATTTTTTTGTTTTTTTTTTCCCAACCTAGAGTAGGCCTAAAATGTCTCTGTTTTGTGCAGGTGTAAAGTGTCGATGTGGATATTATAAAATACACGAAGTTAGGTGCTTGATGGGCTGCTGATGTATTTCGCCAAAGGGACTGGGCCTTCTAGTGTGTGTTGTTTTTTGGGGGGGAGGGGGGTGTGAAGGGGTTAAATACGCTTACGAGGTTTGGCAATTTTTTTTTTTTTTTTTTCTGGTGGTGACGATAAGATGCTATTTTGGGTGTATATACATATTAGCATCTTTTGTATGATTTAAGATTTGAACACATGTATTTTAGCATCTTTGGGGTGACTTATATGATTATAATTTATAAATTAATTCAGTTTCTTGTTTTGCCATTAATGAAAAGCATTTTAGTTTTATTAGGGAATCAGACTATGCTAACAATAAAGAAAGTAGTTCCATCTTTTTGAACAAAATAAAATCTAAAACATTTACGACGACAAAAATGGTCGTAAAGGATTCAATTATTGTAAAATATGAACAAAATATCAAGAAAGTAAGGAGTGGCCTTATGGTATTAATCGCAATTAAGACAGAGAAAATTGTTGTAGATGTCAGTATTTTTACGAAGGAGTTTAAAAGCCGTCGTTAAAAATCATGCCTTTTACGACGGTAAAAAAACCCGTCGTAAAAGGATATGGTATCTTTGACGACGGTTTGGTCGTAAATGACCTTTTACGACTAGGGCTTTTACGACGGTCAACGACGGAGGTTTTGATCGTCGTAGAAGTTCTTCAACGATGGTTTGCATCACTTTTTAAGACGGATCTTTCCTTCGTAAATGGACAAATTTCTACTATGTCCTCCTTCAATGCGTGCCATTACTCATCTTCCATGAAACGTCCGCCGCCATTCCACAACAAGGGGTAGATCGAAGATCGGCGGGGACTTAAAATGGAGGTCGAGCGGCAGAGAATGGGAGACAACAATTAGGTAGTAAGTGTCGAGTTTGCTTTCAGATTTGATTTTAGTTTTAATTCTAGTTTCTAAGGAATTTTCGAGTTCAAGTTTATTTTTAGGGATTTATTTTCGAATTTGGTCATCGATTTTGCGTTTCAGTTGTTGGATCTGTTTGTTTTTGCTTTGCAATTCGAACCATTAGAGTTATTCAAACTTTTGATACTTAGTTGGAAGAGTATTCCAGTTGGATTGAAGTTGAATTTTCGTCCTGTTTCCTCCCTGATTTCTACTTGATTTTGTGGCCTTGCGCCTGAGTTCTGGGCTTTGAGTCTTGTTGTGTTTCAGTTTGCCACTGATAGTGGGGGTCGAAGGTAAGCTTGCCAGGTTGGTGATTGCTAGCTATTTCACCTCTATCCTGTTTTCTCTATCTGCTATGGTCTGTTCATAAGTGTCCAGCTTTTCCGAGATATATGATTTAGGTTCTGATGGTTTTGTGAGTTTCCAGTTTTGATTGTTTTGTTATGTTCTGAAGGTTATACTTTGATGATCTATGTTCTGCTAGTAATCAGCCTATTTCAATGATTTGTGTTCTGATGTTGGTGATGAATCTGGGTAGTTTATTCGCCTTTGGTTTGGTTTGTGAATTCATTTTCTAGAAATACTATGCTGTTTTCTTGTGTTGATAATGAGAATATAGGGCTTAGTAGATTAGGGACCTAATTTCACAACCCATCCCTGAGGACGATACCCGTTAGTATTACAACGATAACCGTATACTTGCGGAAATCACAATCTGTCATTACACTGTGCACATTATTCGGTTAACGCATAAGCACGTGACACAAATAGATGAATTTAGCTGAAATATAAGGAAAGAAATTTATGAATGCAGAAATTTCTTGCACTTTAGTTGAAGAATACGCTTGGACATCACTCACTTAAGTGGCTATGAGTGGAACAAGTCAAATGTACATATCCCATACGCTTGGATAAAGCGAACTACGGGACTAGCTCAGCAATACATATCCCATACCAAGTAAAATTTAATAACCCTCATTTCCACTTAAGTACCTCAATAAACTCTGTTGTAAGTTCATTCACTAAACTAACCTTGATTGTCCCATGCCAACCTTGCCTCTTGAACTCCTAGTCATCACTCGAGTTCGAGAGAAAACAGAGTCTGCTAAACTCGACTAATGGTCCATAATTCCTACATACATAACCACATGTGACAACATTTTTCATACTCACATAAGATACATGTCCCTAAAATCAATTACCATATCAAAAATATTTTGATATTCTTCCATTTCCAACTAAAAAGGCGAATTTGTAACATATCGTATATTCTTAGTCAAACCAGAGTTCTTAATTTTGGAAAAATCAATCCATGACCCACACAAAGAACCACTACAACATTAGAGTTACAAACACATTCTGGTAGACCAGCTACAGCTCATTCATGTGGTACCAACCAGGCACCCTCGCTTTAGAATACGCAAACTGCCCACAAAACATAAACCACAGAGTCACATTCACATCCTAGTAAGTTTAAATTAAAACCTTCCTCACTAGGGACCCATGTGATGATCATTACACATAAGACCCATATTCATATCCCAGGTGATTGGTTAGAACCTCCCCCACTAAGCAACCTGGACATAATGACAGTCACTACAATGACCATAGCTCTAGAATGCAATGTAATAGCCCTAAGCAAGACATGAACCAACAACAACAACAGCAACTCTAAGTTTGGGTCCTGCTTTTTCAGAGTCTGGAAAGATCTAAATGTAGGCAGCCTTACCCTTACGCACACAACTGCATCTAGAGAGATCGTTTCCAATAGATCCACATAAAAAATTTTAAGAAAATATTTAGATGTTGAAAATCGATTGGGAAAATACTTAGCAAACACATGACTTAAATACTTAAATAAACAAAAGTTAACATGAATAATAGATAAGCAGTAAGAGTTTTGCATACCTTGAATAACAAGCGGCAAACTTAATATTAGATCTTCATATACTTCTATCTTGAGCCATGCCCTCTGTAGAGGACATGCTTCTAACAAAAGTCATGACTCAGGATAAAAGTTTGTAAAATCTAGGATTAAGTAAGACAGGAACCTCTTTCCCCATAACGACATAACCTAATGAGATCATATAGCTCATATTATCATAGTAATATTTTTCAATGAAACCCAATTTCACAAGTTTAACAAAAACATAGTCAAAACAATGCACAAAGTTACTCCAAATAATTTTTCCAAGATTTCACCATATAATGCAACTACACCTTTTTCAAAGGAACGTATATGTACAATTATCCCAAAACATAAACAAATCAAGACATAATTTAGCTCCAAATGATTTTCACAATTTTCATTAGTTTATTCCACTATCTTACTATTCTTAATTCTCAAAAACAGACCACATATACCCAATTGTCAGCTAATGTACATAAACAATCTGCATAAACAATAATAATGACAATTTCACTCAAAAATTCATAAATCCAGAGGTCTAACATCCATAAGAATTGTCAAGAAATTGTCAAATACTATAGGCGAGGCTATAGAAAAATTTTCAGAATTTTTATCCAAGCAGTAATTAAAAGAAATTAAAATAGTGGCCTAAATTACACACAAAATAGGGTAGTTTGGATCAATAATTCATAACTCAGAAGCTACACATCCAAAATTCACGAAAAGTTATAAGAAATTGCCAAATATTATGGAGAAGCTTCAGTAAAATTTTCCAAATTTTTGGCCCAGTGAATAGTTCCCATAAATTAGAACAGTAGCCCAAATTATGAATTAAAGCAAGACAATTTCAATCAAAAATTCATAACTCATAAACTATACATCTAAAAATCATGAACATTTTAGAAAATTTCCAAACATCATAGAAAACCAACAATAAAATTTTTTCAGAAATTTTCGCTAAGCCAATAATTCTCAAACATTTGAGCAGTAGACAAAATTTCTGAAAATCCAAAATTAAACCCAATTTCTACCATCTTGTTCTTCCAATATAAGTAGTCAAACCAAAAATCCATAGTTCAGTATATATATGAATAAATTCACAACATCACTTAATTGAAAATCACAATTAAACATGAAACTTTTAGAGGCAGGGTTTCTAAGAAGTGGAATTAAGTTTCTAATCTATTAAACTCTAAAAACATCAAATTCATAACTTTAACCTTCAATGGATTTGTCAAATTTAAGCATAAATCATTCAATTAATATTTCGCTAATCAATTTTAGGTTTAGGAATAGCGAGAATTGCTTACCTTTAATCCTTAAAGGAAGCTCAATTTCTCTTCTTCTTCCTTCTTCACCTCCTCTTTCTCCTCTCCTTCTCCTCTTTCTTCTTCTTCTTCTCCTTTGTGCATCACGTGTGTGCATTGTGTGGACTACGGTGGACAAAAGCAGAGACCGCCTCCCCTTGTTTTCACGTAATGAAAATCCCCCCTCTTATTTCTTTTTGTTTGCTTTTGCTAGGTTGCAATAATACTACTGAATGAGGCATACTTCTAATTATCCCCAACAGTAATTTTAACACAAATATAAGCATAAAAGTCTAAGGTAAATAACCCAAAATATGCACATAAAGTCACATAATGGCGCATTGGTCAAAAGTAGTAACTAAAACTTTGAAGTGATACAAAAACAATCTGAAAGGACCTTGACTACTGAACAAAAATGCCCTCAAAGCTTGGAGCATTGGATGCTATTTATTATATTGCAAAAACTCTTTCAAAAATGCTAGTTGAAACACTACGTGTTTGAAATGTTACTACATATAACCCTAAATTTCAAATTATAAATCGCAAAAACTCTTTCAAAAACGCTAGCTGAAACACTACATGTTTGAAATGTTACTACAAATACTAGTTTAGCGAACATTAATATTTGATTGATTAGTGTTTTAATTGAGCAAAAAAGCCAAATGCTACTCCTAATTCTACCCTGTTTTACATGTCACTAGAGCCAACCCATTTTTAAGCTGCTTCTTTTACTCCTTGACGCCTTGCATTTATTCGTGCCTACCTCCTACTGCCATCATGAAAGACGAAAATAAATGTTAGTCTAGTCATAGATTTCAAAAATCCACAGTCGCCATCTTCCCTTGTAGTTCTGATCACCTTGGTTGCATCATCACTTGCATTTAATTTTGCTTCCCTCCACATTTAATTTTACTAAGAGCATGTTTGGCCTAATTTGTGAATAACTGCTTTTATTTTTCAGAAGTAATTTTTTTAAAACTGTTTTTGTAGAAATTAGAAAGTGTTTGATCTAATTTATAGTAGAAGTGTTTTTGAAAGAATTGAATTGTTTGGCCTAATTTTTGTGAAACTATTGTTTTATTTTTAATTTTTTTTGTATTTTTAATTTTGGTGTTGAAAAATATCAAGTTATCTACTGCAAATAGTAACACGTATTTCTGACCCTTTTTCAGACTTAGTAGATGAAAAGGAGCAATAGCCACCCATTGCTCAAAGCCTAGGTTGTGAAGAAAATTAAGTAAATACTTATGTCCACATTAGCATTTATTTGTTTGTTAGCTATTGAATATATCTTATCAGAGAAACTAATGATCTTGAAATCACTTTATCTCTTTCTCCACTTTCTCTCTTCATATGTTTTTGTGTTCCCCTTCATTGTGTGAAATCACTTTCTCGATGAATTAATTGATCATTATAAAAAAAAATAAGCTAATTTTTCTGGACCTACATTAGCAAATGGCATGAAAAATTGAGATATATGGCTTTAACATGGATAATTGGGGATCCAAAACTCAAAGTAAGAACATGGATAGTTGCAGTGGGATTGTTTTCTATTGGGATACGATTGGATGGGGGGCGGTGGAGAGAGAGAGGGATGTAGAATCTTTGGGTAGAATATGTTGTATATGTATGTGTGAAAATATATGGGTATTGGGTGGGAATTTGTTTGATTCTCGGGGGCATATTAGTCTAGATGCAAATAATATTTGAGTATCCTCCGCAAATAATACTTAAGTGCCCCCCAAATTATAAGGTACGCTCCACGAAAATCTATCTGCTTCTGTTTTTGGGGGCAGTTTCTTTCAAAAATGGTTTTCAAAAACAGTTTTTAATTTTTTCAAAAATAGATGTTTGGCCTAGTTAGTGTTTTTGTGGTCTAAAAACACTGTCAAAAGCTGGGCCAAACAGGTACTAATAACCACACTTATAAGTGTAGAAATAGCAGTTGCCCACACTTAGATTAAGTGTGGGGAAGTTAAGTATGTGAAAGTGTTCTCCACATTTAATGAAAATACAATTAGAGCTATATTTCCCACACTTATAAATGCGGAGTAAGTACTAATTACCCACAATTTATGTGTGGTCATTTTACGCTATGCCCACTCTTGAAGATGCAAAAAGTCATAGTTTTCCCCACACTTAAAAGTGTTACTAGTGTTGTTTTAGTTTTTTTAAAAAAATAATGCTCGTAATTAATGTAAAACTTATTAAGTTGAAAATAGAACAATTATATACAATTGTTCTTTTTTTAATTAACAAATTTTATACTAATTACCAGCATCACCTACATAAATGAACAAAATTAACAAATGAACAAATTAAAATAGATCAAACATCAATTAATTAAATAAATTACACATTAGTACATAAAACAAAAAGTAATTTTAGACATAGCAACGAAGACCAAGGCAATCAAAACTAAATATTCTTGCATTGTTTTGAATCCGTCATGCTAATTTTTTTTGGTTGTGGCTCACTGATTGAACACTTTATTACTCTATATACTACCTAAAACTATACTTTGAAGACATGCCTAACGTCCAAAAATATATAAAATAATCTCCATCATCATTTTCTTCACCGAGAGATGTTAGCTCCAAAAATGTAACCTGTTAGATAACTGAAACACACACCAAAAAAAAAAAAATTATTAGAAAAGACAACCAAAGAGATTAACTAAGACACAGACAGCACATCAGTTCCATAAGTCTAGTACTAATCCACATGGCAATGGAAAAAAAACTCACCATAACTGAGTTCAACTAACAATAGAACTACAACCAAGTTCAACCAACAATAGAACCACAACAGAGTTAAACTAAGAATGGAACGACAAATGGAGTTCAACTAACAATATGACCCAACTAGTTTAACTAACAATAAAACCAACTGAGTTCAACTGATAATAGAATCCAACTGAGTTCAACCAAGAATAGAACCACAAATGGGTTTAAATAACAATAAAACCCTAGATGAAAATGAATAGCATACTCTTACTAAATTGCTGAAAAGTAGCAAACAACTTTTCATAAAGAATCTTGCTCAGTAAGTCCTCTGTCCATGCTCATTCACAAAGCTAAGATGCTCACATGGATCCACTTTGATGCTCATTTCAGTCGCTCCAAGCGCTCTAATATGTATCTGGCCAAATCCAACAAGTTCCTTTTTCGGGGCACCATCTACAGCTCTAGAGGCTTTCGAGTATACCATTACATGGCTCCCATCCATATGACCCATGTTCATCACAGATATCTGCACATTGAAACTCAACATTTCATAGGACAATAGCTCATTGGTAGGGATGTTATTCAACACCAGCTTCTATTTAATACAGTTCTCTCTTCCCAGCACCTGATTTTATAAATCTTAGCAAACTTAGCCGACTTGGGGCTGAGAACAGCTTGTATGTGTAATATGTATAGCTTAAGCCATGTCCGAAATGATATATAGGCTTCTCGGTGTAGAAACTATAGGTCCTTCCAAGATATCATCGAGAAGGATTCGCCCGCATGTTCGTGTCGTTCATGGGTATCTTGGTAAAGGACTCTGGATACCAAGTCATGGGCAGCCTCCCACCTGTAAAATGAATGCAGAGTTTCATGTTAGCTCAACTCGGTATACCAACTGCATATACAATCACAATATGAACAACAAAATCATAAGCTTAAGACTATGACAAGTCTATCTTTTCCCATTACCCCTAACTAGGACTAGTAATTATCGAACCACTATAAGGAAAATAAATAAATTAACCGAGACAAGGCTTTGTAAAATTATATAATTTGCACTAGCTGTAACAGGGGCTGCCTAATCGAAACACCATCACTGCCAAATGTGGGTCTCGTACTCCCATTTTAACCGGGCTTAGGGAGATTCAAACATATGCAGTCTTAATTTTGTGAGCAGAGACAAATTACAATTCACCCATAAAAAGACTTTACCAAAGACCTCTCGCCAAAAGGGAGAGAGCCCAATTCCATGAAGAGTGGGTTTGAATCCCAATAAAGCTAAGGGATTATATGGTGGTCAAACTTTCATCCTTGTACACCTCTGGATAGTCAAATGAAATGGCATTATAAGCTCAATACTAACCTGGATTATAATCTCTAAAGACAACTTGTGCAAGTGCTTAAAAAGAATGATCCTTAAGAATGATACAACAAAGAAATGTTATTCAGATGGTGTAGCAACACTAATGTTGCATATAAAGCATTAAATTATATTTTTGTAAATTTCATTCAACAAAACAGAAGTTTATAAAGCAAAGCTGAATTTTTCCAATTAGCATCATATAAAGACAAGGCTATATAGTGTTCACATCCATATATGATTTCTACATGAGTTCGACCTAAATATCCACCCAATAGTTGGCTTTTTGCACTAGAGCCAATAATAGCTAATGATGGCACATCATTCTTGTTTAAAGGTAAGAACTTCTCATCATTCTTAAGAAACACTATGCCCTACCTTGCTACTTTAAGAGCCAGTCCGTGGTGCTCTTTTGTGCAAACATCTTGGCTTCCCAACCTTCCAAAGGGTCCTTTTAAAGTGGCTCCATCAAAAAAGCCCAGCAGAAATAGAACAGTCATTAGGTTTTGTAGAGCTCGTTCCACATCTTCCTTTTGAAGCCTTCCTTCTTCAATTGCAAATGCAGCATTATAAAGCATTTAAGTTCCATAATTTATATCCACATCACTAGCTTGTACATGTATTAGTATGGTCTTTATTCCATGAATGCATAACTCAATCTAGCTAGCTCGTGGAAATAGATCTAAGTTGGAATACAAAATTGATTCAAAACCACTTCTGATTGTTATAAACAACACACATTAATCCAGACTTTTTGTCCTTAAAATGACACAAATTAGGACGAAAAGGTTACATAGTTAAGTTAAACCCAACTGCAATCTAGTTCTGACATGCACCCCTAGATTCTTCGTTTTTCTTGATAATTGCAATTCGCAAACTGATTCTCAGCTCTAGAATTCAAAAGGTTATTTGGAGGAAGAGAAACACTTTTGGTGTATGTCGGTACAAGCCATAAAAGGAACAAAAGTTTATGTTAACCAGAGGGCTTCCAAAAATGGGTTCATCAAAACCAAATCTCAATCCAATAATTCATCTCTACTTTAGTAAAATAACTCCTCACTAATCCCGATTTGTCTATAAATCATCTAATAAAAACCAAATCTCAACTAGGCAATAGTATTAAACAACATTTAACCAAATTCATCTCTATGTTTCGTGTATATTGGTACAAGCCGTAGTACTTGAAGGTCGTCTCCTCAAGGACGATGGCAAGA
Source organism: Carnegiea gigantea (assembly GCA_029747015.1). Classification (NCBI taxonomy): domain Eukaryota; kingdom Viridiplantae; phylum Streptophyta; class Magnoliopsida; order Caryophyllales; family Cactaceae; genus Carnegiea; species Carnegiea gigantea. The sequence goes on from JAKOGI010001209.1 coordinate 173,098, forward strand.
TTAAGGTCACATAAAAGTGGATTAACTAGTTAATCTAATGTTAATTAAATTAAACCAAATTGAATCATTCAAAGAGAACTAATACCTTCGAACTAAGAATCTAAAACAATCAGCACCATTTAACTAAACCAGAAACAGAGCAGTAAATTGAAACATGACATAGAGAAGAAGAGGGCAAGGGGATTGAATTTTCCATTTAGCTCATTATGCATCAATGATAGCAGAATTTAGAGACAGAAAATGCATGGCAGACTAACACTGGAAGTGAAACAGAGCAACAAAAGGGGCAGAACCGAAAACAGAGCAAAAGGTGAAATCGATCCATTACTAATCAAAGCATAAATTGAAACACGAAAATGAACCATTCAAACCCATATTCTGTAATCTGCATTAATGGTGAAGAGCAAAAAACCCAGAAAATTGAACCAGTAGCAGGTAACCAACCTTGCAAGTTGAACCAATTTCATGGAACTTCAAGCCAACTATCACAACCCTTACTCGAAAAATCAACAAAACCGAAACTGATCATCTTACTTTTGGCTAACAAGAGCCGATTAGAAATGAAAAAATAGAACAACCATGAACAAAAAATCAAACCCTAAAATCTAAAATGATTCTTGAATTTAAACCCCTAAACATCTGAAAATCGAAATTAAACTAACAACGAACCCTAATTAAAACCTGAAAAACTTAAATCTAAACCTAATTAATACCTGTCTGGTGCCGCAACCTCGATTTATAGTCGCTTCAAGTCAGTTGTTGGCCATCAATCTCACCCAGACATGGACGGTAGAGATGGATGGAGATAATCGTGATGTGTTGGCAGATCGTTGGTGATGGAGAGTCTGGTGATGGCTCTGTAAGTGAGAGAGAGAGAGAGAGAGAGATGAAGATGAGATGATGGTGGAGGGGTTTTCAGGGGTTTTTGGTTCTACCTGGTTGAAGAGAGAGAGAGAATACGAGCTAAGGGACTCGCGTTTTTTGACTGAGAGAGGAAAGAGAAAATGAGGCTAAAAGGGGAGGGGGGTGCGAGTCACATAAGGAGCGTGTGGGGATGGGTAGAAATTAGGCATTTTATTTTTCTTTTTGTTTTGCTTTGGTTTTTTTAAATTTATTCAACACCTAAAAAATCAAATAAAATTATATAAAAATCTAAAAATAACAATTATTATGAGTATAAATCGAGTGTAAAGCTATCATAAAAACATCGAATTTTTGGCACAAACAATAAGCTAGGTTGAAGAATCGTTAAAGTGTTTCAATTTCGTTGATAATTCGGATGAGACAGAGAAAATGGAGAAGTTTAAGGGGCCTTACTGTTTGGGATCACATCCAATTCGTGGGAGTGACTTGAATGAGAAAGCTTGAGGTTTCGTCGATCAATCTGCTGCTCAGAATTAGAGGACTTCAATTTTAAATCAGGAGAGAATTGTTGAGAATTTGATACCTAGATGAACTGGGGTACATTGAGGAGGCTTCTAGGGATCTATCGTATAGAAGAGAGAGAGTCTATCCCTAATTGATTGAGTATGAAAGTTCAGTACCTGAGAATTCAATTTCAATGTGAAAACTTTTCTTTCCTTTTTTGGGGGGGGGGGGGAGGGGCAGGGGTAGGCGCGCACAATAGCCACTTTTTCCTTTACATTTTATTTATTAGGTCTTCAAATAATTTTCGGACTACCTAGCTCTCAATTAATATTCAATTTGTGTATGTTTTTTTAGTAGTGTTTTTTTTATTCCTTTGGCTAATATATTTATATATAAATATTGAAATATTTTGTATAAATTTTCTCATTAACATAATAAAAAGTAATTATAAAAGCTATTTTTAATTCCCCACACTTAATAAGTATTGGAATAGTTTCATAATTTACCCACACTTGTTAAATGTGAAATCAAAAAAACTACTAAATCTTATGATTGTTTTCTCCACACTTTAATTAAGTGTGGTGATACAAATGCGGCAAGATGCATTATTTTTTATAGTTACGCCGACACCACAAACACCCACTAGTTACGCCAGAACTGGCCCCCACCACTGCTCTGCGACCAAAGCCGAAACCAATGCCCTATGTAGACGTGTTCGGAGCTCGCCCACGTTTCCCGGGTTGCCAGTCATGTACACTCTCTCCCTCTCTTCCACGTCGCCGATGATTCCCTATTCTCCCTTCCACGGCTTGCTCTCCAAATCTGAGAGAAATTTTGGTTGAACAATAATTGAACCAGCTTCAATTTGGCCTCATCAATGGACAATCTCAATGGGATTTTGGACGCGAGCCGTCACAATTGCCCCTTGTTCAGGGAATCTTCAGAAATTCGCAACCTAGATGAAAAAGGAATTGAGGAGTTCGAATTCTAGGGATTCAATTGCGCTGGAGCTATTTCGCTGGAGCTATTTCGCTTTATTAATATGTCTGATTATAATTTGATTTTGTTAGATATTTTGTGTTTTTTTTTTTGCTTGTTTTATTCGTTTGGCTAATATATTTAGATATAAATATTGAAATATTTTATACAAATTACCTCATTGATATAATAAAATGTAATTATAAAAGCTCTTTTGAATTCCCCATACTTAATAAGTATAGGAATAGGTTCATAATTTACCCATACTTGTTAAATAAGGAATTGAGGAAACTATCTAATGTTATCATTTTTCTCCCCACACTTTAATTAAGTGTGATGATACAAATGCGGGAGGATACATTATCTTTTGTAGTGTCACTTAACTAGGATAACCACAGGAATTGGACTCACCTTGTGATCAATGCTATCAAATCCAAGAACAAGCTTGAATTTGTCAATGGCACCTTAGAAAAACAGAACAAAATCACCCTTAAAAGGTCATGCTTGTGAAAAGCACAATTATATGGTCATCGCCTGACTTTATAAAATAATCTACAAAAAAATGAGCAGATGTGTCGCTGATGCAAATACTGCTCGTGCTGTTTGGCTTGATATAGAAGACCTATCAACTCAAAAGCAAAATTACTCTCGTTGCTTAAAGGGAAAATTTAGTAACTAATTATTCCACCAAACTGAAGTCATTGTGGGATGAGTTGGGAAGCCATCAAACTACGTCGACGTAAGTGCGATTGTAAGTGTAGAGTTTGAAAGATGTTAGTAGAATTCTTGAAGTCGAGAAGATCCACCAATTTCTACCCAATTCAAGATGGTCTGATCCAATATTCTATCCATGCAACTATTGTCGAATCTCAACAACTTTTATGTGGTAGTCATCGAAGATCGACCATAAATAAAAGTTGTTGCACCCAAAGCCTCCACTACTAGAAAAGGAAAGACCCGGGTGTGCCGTCAATATAGTCGCTGTCAGAAACTGATAGCCACTAGCGCATCGGGGCGTTGTAGGAGTCAAGTGTGGTTACTACGGATAGGGGTGTTCATGGTTCGGGTACCCGAACCAAAGGAGATTTCGGTTCGGGTACCCGAAATTTTGGGTCGGTAAAATAGTGAACCGTATCCGAACCGAAACTTTCGGATAACCGAAATTCGGGTACCCGAAAATTTTGGTTCGGGTTTTTTGTTACCCAATAACCCATTTTTTCTAAAATATTTTTTCCTATTTTGCCTAATAATTTTGTTGTACCCATAATATAATTATTTCTATTTATGTTATAAAAAGTTGTTGTATTGAGCCAAGTTGCACTTTAAATTATTACACAATATGACAATATAACCGGATATCTTATCACCATTCACATTTCAATTAATCTACACTTCCATAAGGCATAAGCTTGTTAACATCATATTCATGCCCAACACATTCAAATAAAATAATGCAACAAAGTCAAAGTACTTATCTTCTTCGGGTGTCTGAATACTTGACTTACAAAGTCTTTAGGGAATAGATGATATAAAAAAAGTTTTAAAAAAAGTTTCGGGTTTTCGGGTACCCGAATCTTTAAAATACCCGAACCGTACCCGAACCAATAACCGAAAAAAAATATTGGTTCGGGTGCCCGAACCAAAATTTTCAAATATTTCGGTTCGGGTACCCGAGATTTCGAATCGGGTAGCGGGTTTTCAGTTTGGGTTATTGGTTACGGATATTTTTGAATACCCCTACCTACGGATAACAAATTGACGCCACCAAGTTTAATTATTTAACAAATTGATAACATCCTTTAGATCGGCAATTCCTAGATCAAAAAGTGACTACTGACACATATTGAAATCTGTCAATTCAAGTTTAGCCACTAGCATGAGTTCAAACCCTAAGGCCCTGTTCTATTTCGCATTTTTTAGGGTTTAGCTAAGAGCTTACATCTCCTTACAGTTTCTTACATCTCCTTACATCTCTTTACATTTCCTTACATATTCGTACATCTTCTTACATCTCATAAATTTTCTATAACATTCATTTATTTTAGTTACAGAAATAT
>JAKOGI010001209.1:180000-222500 GCA_029747015.1 Carnegiea gigantea
CAAGCCAAAACCAATTTCATAACATATAATATATCTTTAGCTGAATGAAAACTTTTGTTTTTGGTTTGTTTAGGAGAAATCAACTCATGACTTGCACAAAGAGCCATCACAACATAAGGGTGACAAACACATCTTGGTGGTCTAGCTATGGCTCATTCATGTGATACCAACTAATGGTGGACTAGCTGCAACTCATTCATATGGTACCAACCAGGCACCCACACTCTAAAGGACGCGAAGTGCCTACAGCACAAAGCATGGAATCACATTCATATCCTAGTAAGTTTAGGCTGAAACCTTCCTTACTAGGGACCCACATGGCTCACATACATATATAAGGCCGACATTCATATCCCAGGGGATTGGTTAGAACCTCTCCCACTAGGCGACCTAAACATAACGACAGTCACTACTATGGTTATAGCTCTAGAACATCATGTAATAGCCTTAGGCAAGACACAAACTTTTTTCCCCAAAACATAACTCAATGAAACCACAAAACCCATCCAATTATCTTTTTATTTTTGAAAGAAACTCAATTTCACAATTTTTAACAAAACACAGTCGAAACAAGGTATAATTCCACCCAAAATAATTTTCACACGTTTCCAATAAATCATAACACCTTACTATTTTAATGCATGAAATTATTACAAACATGATGAAGATTTAATCTATGCATATGAATAGCCGATAACTACACCAAACATAGTATTCCACTCAAATTCGTAACTCAAAAAATACACATCCAACATTTATGAAAATTTGCAGAAACATACAACACAATATAAGGCATTTATCATAATATTTTCTTAATTTTTCACCAAGCAAATAGCTCCCAAGAATTAAAAAATATGGCCGAAATTCATGCACCGAAATAGTGCAGTTTTAATCAAAAATCCATAACAACTGAAATAAACACCACAATTCATGAATTACCAAAAATCTCCAAATAATGTTTATATTCCCCAGTAAAAGTTTCACAATTGTTCTCCAACCCAATGGTTCACAGTAGTTCAAACATCATCTGAATTTTTACACCATGCACATAATAGGGTAATTTCAATCAAAAATTCATAACTCATAAAATACATTTCTAAAAGTCACAAAAATTAGCAAAGAATTGCAACACATAGTGACGAAACTACAGTTAAAATTTCAGAATTTTTCGTATAGCCAATAATTCACATAAATTTAAACAATGGTGCGATATCTGAAAAATCTGAAATTCACCTTATTTTTCGACCATCTTTTTCAACCAATACAAGGAATCAACCCAAAAATTCATAGTATATTATGTACTTGGATGAATTTAGAACATAACATCAATTCACAATATCCAATTTTTCCAAAAATCACAATTGATCATACAACTTATAGAGGTAGGTTTCTAAGGGGTGGAATTAAGGTTCCAAGCTATCAAACCCTAAAATATCAAATTCAAAGTTTCCATTCTCAATTGATTTCTCAATTTCAAGCATAAATAATCAACGTCATCTTACCCTAATTAATTTTAAGGATACAAAATGCAAGAATTACTCACCTTGAATTGATTTCAAAATCAAAAATCCAATTCTCTTTTTCCTTCTTCTCCCTCTTCTTCTTCTTCTCCTCCTCTTTTTCTTCTTCTTCTCTTCTCTTCTACCTCTCTTTCCCTTAGTGTGTGTGAGTGTGTGGATAAGAACAAGAAACCCCCCGATTCACATAAAAACCCCCCTTCCCCCTTTTCCTTTTCTTTTTTCTTTTTTTTGGTCAAGCCATCCTTTTTTGACTCTTCTTCCCCCTTTTTTTTTGAAAGCAAAGTCTTAGTAACACAATAACTCAACTAATTATTCTCTAAATATAATAATATTAACTTAAAACATACATATATGTGCAAAATAAAACACATAAAATTTATGTACATAAATCACACATTCACATATTGGTCAAAGTTAGTAACTAATAAAAAAATTTGGGGCGTTACATTCTTTCCCCCTTAAAATAAGCTTCATCCTCGAAACTTACTTTTCCTTGTCTCCATATGTGAGTCAACTTAATTTTTCTCAGGCAGCTTCATGACATAGATCCTTCCTGCAGAACCTATGCCCCTATCGTAGTCTAGCTTCCTGTTCGGTGTCTAGAATATGCCTTTTTCATCTGAGAATGATCTCTTGATATTTCCTTGTAATCTCTTATTTGGCTCAGGACAATTGACAGTAATATGCCCTGGTTTTCCACAATTGAAGCATTTCTTTGTTGCCTAGTAACATTCAGTTCCAGCATGCCTTTTTCTTTTTTTTTTTTTTTTTACAATAATCACAATATTTCATATCAGCAATTATATTAGACATTCGCTCTCCTTGAGTAAACTTCTTTTGTTTCTCAGAGGCTAAGCTTCCTCCACTTGATTTCTTTGTAGTAGTTATATTGTTAGCTTTACTTTCATTCAAAACCTTGTTAACTCGCATTACTCTTTGGTATATGTTTTGATACCTAGTGAAGATTTGAGATGATAAACCTTTATGAATTTCAATATCTAAACCATCTTCGAATCAATCAACTTTCCTCTGCTCTGTATCCACTAGATGTCTCCCAAATCGACTGAATTCTGTAAACTTAGCACCATATTCCATCATGGTCATCGTACCCTACTCTAAGTTAGAGAACTCTAATAATACTGTTCATTCATATTTTCTTTAAGCTTTTCTCAAGTTAGTGGGTTCGCTTTGTCCTCTTCATCACTCGGCTTAGCAGAATCCCACCAATGATCCGCTTCTTCAGTAAAAATGTGCAGCCAAACCTAACTTATACTCCTCAGGGCATTGTCTTAAATATCTTATCAAGTTCCCTCACATCCACTCAGTTAACTCGGATGGATTCGTAGTTCCTCTAAACTTTGGAGGCTGCAACTTAAGAAACTTGTTAAGCAGATTGATCTCTACCATAGGGTCAGCTTTACTACCTCCATCACCAGATCCACCTCCTCTTATAGCGGCCATCTAAATGAATCGACTATAGGTAAGTTAGTATGCTAAGTGTTTGCTCAAGCATGATCCATAACTAAGTTAAGCGCAAATAGTTCAGTTAAGCACATATACATTCACATAAGCATATACTTTTCACATAAGCACATAGTTTTCACATTAACAAGCACTAAATCAAGCACATATGCACATTATTCCTATAGGTCGTAGGTTGCTTGCTCTGATACCACTTCTGTAATGCCCCGCTTAAAGGGGGCAGGCACGCCACAAGCCGTGGATGTCTCACTAAGAACACCCATGAGGCTTTGAGAACTTATTAACCTCAATTAACCTGTTAATTAACAATAGTAGTGGAAGCTCATATCGAAATCTAACTAAAGTTTGGACAGGGTGATCCTAAAACATGCATTTACATACATACTTAAACCATATTCATAATATTCGTACATATGTGTCATCCCCCCCAAAAAAAAACAAATAATACATCCATACTTGTACTCTTAGGAAACCTAATCCACAACATAACATAAATGAGGTATGCAATTTCAACTTCACTTTCCAAAAAGTGCGTCTAACCCAAGCCCCGTGTATGCTCATGTGGCTTCCTTTAGCTTACAAAACCTGAAAAATGGTGAGGTCATGAGCTCCCCGAGTCCAGTGAATAACCCTTACCTTCCCTGTTGTTAAACTTTGCACATTAACCGATCAACACATAATCACACAGTACACGTATCTTATGACATATAGATAGAACATGTCATATAGCATATAGAGGGCGATAAGATAGGGAGCATGCGTATGCTTCAGAAATCGAACAAACTCATATCTTTCATATCTAACATGCTTTCGAATATCACAAACACAGACACATGTTTATGTTATAAAGTAGGCAATTAGACTAACTTAGTCATACATGTCCCATACCAGTTTTTAATAGAAGGCGTTAGACTTTCTTCAAATCTTAGCATTCCCATTCGATATGTGGCTACCTACTTTGAGGCAAACCTCGAGAGTTCAACAAAGCAGCTTGCATATTCTATTACTGACAGGTTATCCTACCTTAGGATTAAGAACAGCTTGTCCAGTAAAATAAAAGGCCCCAATAGTCACACGTCTATTATCAGGGGCTTCTACAACATCAAATATCTTTTCCATCTGTAGTCCATTCTTCTTATAACACCAAGGGTTCTTTGCCATCATATGTTTTTGGATTTTATTTTGCAACCCGGTCAAATTCCTTTTTGTCCTTTTCAGATTCATAACTAGGAATATCAATGGATCGGATTCAAATCAGATATTAAAACATTCGAATCCCCATCCGATTATATTTGGATCCGAAAATCCGATCTAATGGATCGAAGGAGAACCTCTGAATTTGATTTGAGTCGGATTGGATTGGATCAGATTCAAATTTAATGTGATCCGAAATAATCCCTTTCACCATGTAATAATTTTATATAATTTTTCTATATTCTGCGCATCTATCGATGCATTGATCTGCGTTTATATATCGTATTAACCAAATCCTAAACATTTACGCTAAACGAAGTATAAAAGAAGGAATATATTTCAAGCTCAACAAAACGACAATATGTTCTAATAGTTACAAGTCTTAACACGTACGAGATACATCTAAAATATCACAAACAACATGTCCAACTTGTAAAAAGAAAAAAATTAAGAGTACAAATCCTCCAGTTGCTTCATTTAGCCCTTCTTCTCTGTCGGTCTCTGATTAAGGGTATATATATAATGATATCTATAGGTATTATTTGTATGAAGCTGAGATGTTCATTAGAAGTAAGTGTTAGAATATAATTTTGATCATATCACTTATCCATATATTACTTTGTTTATCTCATCATGTCTATTCCATTAGCATCTTCATCACAACCATAGTAATATGACCACATAGTATCCAATTAAGCCCCTCATTAACCTCTTTTAATGAGACATTTAGGTTGCTAAAGTGAAGATTGAAAGCTTTATTATAGAGCTTTGTAGAAACTGAACACTCATTAAAACATATTACGTCAACAAAATCATCAATTCAGATCAACCCCAAAAAATGATCAAAATCAACAATCTTCCTAAACCCCAAAATGGCAAAACTCAAAGTCTAACTTGTCTTACTCTTAACCTCAAAAATCTAAACGACACTCCAAGTCAAAAAAATATATATTTAGATTTTATTGTATGAACTATTAAATTCAGGAGAAAGAAGACATGTGCACTCACAAGAGACCAGAGAGGGACAATGAAATGCTCAACATCGGCGTTGTAGAAAGTGGCAAAAAGATAGAGGATCAAAGAGTGAGAGAGATAGAGAGAGAAAGAGGGACAGGTGGTTGGAGCGAGGAGTCGAGGAGTGAGGAGGGACTACTCCGACAGTCTGACTAGCAAGCAGCGACTAGCAAGAGACCGAGACCCGAGAGCGAGCAGCGACTAGCAAGAGCAATTGGCGAAGTAACGAGGAGAGAGAGAGAGCGTAACTAGGGGAACATTAGGGTTTCAACGTTTTAATTTTTACATATTAAAAAGAACCTGTTGACTAAAAAAAATAACACTGACTGGGCCGACAACTTGGGGGTGGGGGAGAGGGTGGGTATACTAGGTAGGTTTTATTTCTAAAAATTTTAAAATTTGAACTTAAATTTTAAATTTAAATAGTTAAAATACTAGTCGAATCGGATTGAAAGTCGGATCGAATTTTATCTTTCCTCTGAACCTAAACCAAATCTTACTCGAATTCGGATTATTTTTATCAAATTTGGACTCGAGTTTTTCTATCTCGGATTCGAATCGAATAATTTTACCTCGAATGGGATTGGATCTGCCTTGAATTCGGATGTAACTGCTATCCCTATCCATAACCCTTAAGCTTCTTTGTTACTTCAGCCACAATCTTTGCCATTAGTTTAGGATTTAAGTCATCCAGTAGTCCCTTTTGACCCTTGACATTTTCAGGGTTTGGCGGTACACTAACAGCTTCCTGACTCTTTTGAGGGGTCATCATCGGGGAATTTTGATTGATGGAGTGGGCTGGCACAGATTTTACGTTGTTCCTTTGCAAATTGTTTTCTAGATCATTGTCCTTTGAATCCGACATTATGTCAAACATATATGCAAACATATTAGCTCTCACTTATTCATACCCCTCACAGTTACACATTCATGTTTTCTCTTCATGATTATTTATTCATGTGCTATTTTTCTCATGTTAACATAATTTACTACCTTTAGTATTCTCACTAGCCAGACAAGTGCCACCAACTAAACCATATTGTTACATTCTTCCAGATTCCATTATTGGTGATTTCATTTATAAGTAGTTTTACCAATTTCTATACTAATGTACATAAAATGTACGCACGTTCATTAACTTAGCCATAACATATGTTAGATTAGTCTACCAAGAGTATCATCTCCATGGTAGATTTACAAAAGGCCCACCCCTAAAGCAAAATAGGTGAGTGACGTTAGATCAGTCACTATTCTAATCTTACGACCTGAAGCCATGCACCATTGCTAACTTTTCATTCCCCCATGGAGATCAGTTCCCTATATGCCACCTTAAAAATTTATATTTTTTTTACATATCCACCAGCTCTCTTCTTAATTCACCACCTCAGCAACGTTATGCACCCGACTCCTTCTTTTGCTTCCTCTTCCTGTTCCATCATCTTGGCTTGTAATCTGGGTCACTGCTATTACTAGTTTTGGACCCATAGCTCTGAGAATCCTTAGAGCTTATTTCTATCACCTCAAGTGACTCAGGAATGTTGATTACACTCACCACGCTACCTAAACCACTAGATTCACCATCATTCCCTCCTCCTTAGATGTCATACCCATCATCCCCAGCCCAGATATCTTATATATCGGTCTCATATTCCTCTACATCAATTGGTAGCTCTAGGGCAAGTGGCGGTTGGGGAAAAAGGTCTTCTTCTTAGGGAGGCTCTAAAACAAGTGGGGATCCTAAGGGTTCTCAGGGGGTGCCACTTCAAAATGGTCATTTCCCGCTATCTGTCACCCGCACAAAACACTTATTAATTCCCATAATATACATACATAAATTAGGCGACCACTTCGACATAGACATATATATACCTATCTGTACACATTGTACAGAATCTCACACTTCTTCATTAACCCTGGAACTTACTCATTCATTCCTCACACAATCAACCTTATTCCTATGAATTTTATCCTATTTACCTAAACATAGCTAAGGCCTTCGCAGTCTAGACTGCAAATAACATAACAAAATTACTATGATCATGCAGATATCTAAACTTGCTCTGATACTGTAATAGCTTGAACCTAAATCACATTAATAACATTGGTTAATCTCCATTTAAATTAATCAAGTTGAGTGTCACATTTCAATTCAGCATCTGTATAATTTATGTAGTTGCAGATTGAGACAACGAATTGACCTCAAAATAAAAATTAATCATGCTCTGTACTAAATCATTCAGAATTTATGAATAAATATATAAACAAAATAGAAAAAAAATTAGCCCATTTACAAAAGTAGATAAAAGTTATAATTCTCATAAAATACATATATGTGTATGCAGTTTGTTCACCCATTCTATGTAAATAAAATCAAAACGTGAATAAATGAAGTACTAATGAATACAAAGCTATATGCCAATCAAATAGGTACAGGTTATAGTTTTTTTTCCCCCCAAATAAACCATAGACAAATTATTAATATCCTATCATGTAGCCCAAAATTCTTGCACCAGTTATTTATTTTGTCTTAAGGGGGAATTGTTCAGGAAGAAAAACAAAATAGATGAAACAAATAAGCAATGGAAAAAAAAAAATGTAAACAATCTAGAGTTGAGAGGAAATCAAAGATCAAACTAATAAAGCTTAAGCTATTAAAAATATAAGACAAGACACACACAACCCCTGTAAAGCTTGTCGAGGGCTACAAATTAAACCACTACTTTGGTTATTAAAACACTTTTTATAGCATAGGAAAGTAGGGATCGATCCACGAGGAAAGATAGTTTTAGAAGGCTAGCTTAATCCTAAATAATTTTACTAATCCAATTTATTAAGTCTAATCTTAATAAGTCTAAGATAATCATAATCTAATAAATAAAAGTCTAGAAAAATACCCAATGATGCTCCTAAATATTTTGGATTATATTCTGGAAAGAAAACAGTAAAAAGCTTTCTTAAATAATTTACTAAAATTAAATCAGAAAAATAACTGAAATTCTAATTAAAATCCAAAACAGAAAATAATAAACAGAAAATAAATATTAAAAATTTCAAACAGTAGCCTAAAATACTATAATTCAGGTCTGTGAGTTTATAACCTATAAATTGTATCCACTTTATTTTATAAAAATCAAAACAGAAAATTATCACAGAATATCAATGCAGAATATTGAATTTAAAATTAAAAATAAAATAATTTGTGAAAATAAAATTACGAAACTAATCAAGAAAATTACTATAATGCTAAAACACAATTTTCTGGACTCAACAATATCTAAAAGTCGTAATTTAATATTAAAAGTCGAAATTTCAGAATTAAACACCTAAAAATCTGCACTTATTATTTCCACAAAATAATTCTGAAAAATTACCAAATAAATTCCAAAAATCACGAATTTAATTATGGGCATATTATGACACTCTATAAACCCTAGGAACTTATAAAAATCAAAAAAAGAACAAAAATAACTATTTTTAGTCGTATTTCCAACAAACGCTAATGAAAGACTAAAACTAAATATAATTCAATCTAAAAATTATAACTACCCTAAAAATTAAAATCTAAGTTATCTAAAATTACCTAGACACTCCTAAAAGACTATACTTTTGGGGGGGGTCGATTGAATTTATATTGAAACTAATAAATATAGAACAAAATTTATCAAACTAATCAAATTGACTCTAAAAAAAATAAATAATGATCAAAAGTTGTCAAATTTATGAAGAATACTTAGTATAATCTCAATCCACCATGCAAATTAATATTTATCATCAACACATAAGTTAATTTCATTCATGAGTTAAACTGTAGAAGAAATCCACCAGCGGTTCTTCCCCGTTTCTCCTTAGATTCTAGTTTACTTAGGTCCAGCCCTAATATAAACCCTACTAATTTGATAATTTTTATATCAGCGCAAAAATTTAACCAAATTAGAGCATCAAGAATTAGAAAAACATCATTTAACACTTTGTAACCAATTTACCAGCAAATCGATTTAACAAAGATCTAAAGCGATTACCTAATTAAAAGAGAAGGATTTGAGCCATCCATGATTAATTAGGGTGATACCTAGGCTTAAAAGACTATAACTTTTACGTATTATAATCTTCTAAACTATCAATCGAAATTATATTTAATCAACTAGCATGCATTCTAATCGATTCAACACAATTTTCATAAACGATAAACGCTAATCGCCAAAGAATCACGAATATAAATCAACTAGGCATTAAAGCACAAAACTTGTTTCAAAATAATTAATTTAGCATGGCTTCAAGAAGATTATACTAAGCATAAAAAATTACTCACTCATATTAAAAGTAAAATTACACAATTCATCCAAATAATTCATCTTTAATAATACTCTAGTCAAAGAAATACAATAATATAAGGTAAAAATAAATCAAAGAAATAAAATTGTATTACTTAGAGATGGTGGTGATGGACGATGATGATGACGATAAGCGATGAAAGTGGCGTGAGTTATCTGGCAGCCGTGGGTTTATGGTGAGGAGGATTAAGATGTTGATGATGAGGATTAGGCGTGATGATGGGATGATGAGGAGATGGTTGATGAGAGGATGGTGATTAAATAAAGAGGTGGTGTGGGGGTTTAGGCGTGAGGTGAGAGATGATTAGGGTAGATGATAGTATGGGATGGGATGGTTTAATGTGTGTTAGGCATGGGTTTATATATGTGAGGAGGTGATTATTATATGGAAAGTGAGGGGGTTAGGTTTAGTAAATTAGGGTTTCCTTCCTCTTTTCCTTAGATTTCTTCTTCCTCAAGACTTCTAGCTCTTCACCCAATTCTTGTAACCCTAGCCCAATATAATAATTATGAAAATAATATTTTCCATAAATTATTTATTGGACCGTCTTTTCAGCAAATTGTGTAAAATTAGAGTTTCAGCGTCTTGTCTTCTCATTTTTATTTTATTAACGCCCATCCTGAAAAATATATAAAATAAGATAAATTAGATGCATTAATGTGTAAAATATAATCAAAATAACTAATAAAACGATGCATGATTTTTAGCTTAACAAATTCCCCCACACTTAGACTTTGGACGTCCTCGTGCAAAGAAATCTTAGACTCGATCTAAAAACTTACCTTCTTCCTTTCTTATAAAGTCATGCATACTATGATGTTCGTACTGGCTTTGGCTTGCTTTAGAAAAACATTTTTACTGAATTAATTAGTTTTTCCTTTAATAAGTGAATACATGCTAAACATCCAACTATCCTTAGAGAGTTTATTCATCAGCCTCACAATATTTTCATAATGATGTAACAAGATCAATAATTATCCATCTCTTTTTGATTTTGCACACACCAATCAAGAAGTCGAGAAAGAATTTAAGGTGGAAAAATTTGGGTATGGTCTGGCTATAGAGACAATTGAACTAGGTAGAATAACTTCATTAAATTTGATCCTAAACTTGTCTTGTATTTATTTTACTCTTCTTTTTTGTTCAAACTCCACTTGCGCACATATTCGAGGCCCATATAGGGTCTTAGAACTTAAACACTCCCTGTCTCTCACTCACCCGAATAGAGGTGCTGGAGCAAATAATTCATTCTCATCTTATTATTTCTTCATTTTATTAGCTTGCTAGTATGGGAAGCAAGCTTTCCAGTGGCAGTATTGCCTCAAAGGGTAACACCCAGTAGCGCATGCCTCAAAGGGGTACTTGTCATTCCCAACTTTGACTCTCTTTTCTCTTTTATTTCTTTCATGGATGAAAAGTAAAATCACAATTTTAATGAGTTATTCAACTAATTCAGTAGTCTAGGAAATGGGTGGTCATTTTATTGCCTTTGAGTTGGATATATTACACGACCAAATAAGATGGATAATCAAGAGAGTTACTCATTAAAAAGATGTATGAGGATCAATTCAAACTTCTCTCGCGGATAATTATCATGTTTAGAAGTCTTCACTTATAAAAGAATAAACTACAAAATAGCTAATAAAACCAAATTTTTCTAAACAAGAAAGCCTAGCATAAACTCATATCATGCATTGTTTATAAGAAAAGAAATTTTTTTTTTTTTAAGCATAAAAACTGCAGGAATTAAATGCAGGGTGCACCCCCCCACACTTAATTCATGCATTGCCCCTAATGCATGCAAAAAGATAGAATTAATGAGAACAAAAGCAAAAGTAAATGGGAACTTCCCTGAAAACGTTGGGTTGCCTCCCAACCAGCGCCTTTGTTTACCGTCTTTGGCTCGACGTCATGAAGCTCATGGATCCTCAAGTCGGATCTCTTCTATTAAACATACCTGGTCTCCGTCATAGAAATGCTTTAGCCTGTGACCATTCACTTTGAAAATCTTGTTAGTAGCAAAAGATTTAATCTCTACAGCACCATGGGGATAAGTCTTTACTACTTCAAAAGGTCCTAACCACCTAGAGTTTAACTTACCAGGAAAAAGTCTCAATTTAGAATTGAATAACAGCACTTTCTCACCTATTTGAAATTCTTTCCTAATAAGTTTGGCATCGCGAAATGCTTTGGCCTTACCCTTATAGATGACTGAATTGTCATACGCTTCTAAGCGTATCTCTTCTAGTTCTTGCAATTGCAGTTTACGCTCTTTCCCTGCTAACTGATAATCAAGATTGCATCGCTTCACAGCCCAATATGATTTATGCTCAATTTCTACAGGGAGGTGACACGGTTTTCCAAAAACTAGTCTGTAGGGTGACATACCAATTGGAGTCTTATATGCAGTCCTGTAAGCCTAAAGAGCCTCCTCTAGCCTAAGGCTCCAATCCTTCTTATCTGGCTTAACTACTTTTTCAAGGATGCCCTTAATCTCTTTATTAGAAATTTCAGCTTGGCCATTAGTTTGGGGATGATAACTAGTAGATACCTTATGAGTTATATGATATTTAGCTAGTAAGGCACCTAGAGTTCTGTTACAAAAATGAGTCCCCCTATCACTGATGATTGCTCTTGGCACTCCATATCGATGCAGAATTAGAGATTTAACATATTTCACCACAGTCTTAGCATCATCAGTCCTAATGGCCACAGCTTCTACCCATTTGGATACATAATCAACAATCACAAGAATATAAGTATATCCAAAAGAAGGGGGAAAGGGTCCCATGAAATCAATGCCCCATATATCAAAAATTTCACAAACATACATATTACATAAAGGCATTTGATTCCTCCTTGATAAGTTTCCAGTCTTTTGGCACACTTCACATCTTTTACAGAATTCATAAGTATCACTAGAAATAGTGGGCCAATAAAAACCACATTCAAGCACTTTATGTGATGTTCTTTTAGGTCCAAAATGTCCCCCACTTTCTGAAGAATGACAGAAGGTTAGAATAGAATGAATTTCACTATCATCTACACATCGCCTTATAATCTGGTCACCACAAAACTTCCATAAATATGGCTCATCCCAAACATAATATTTAGATTGAGCTCTTATTTTCTCTCTTTCAGCTCTGGTCAATTCAATGGGAAAAGTTTTGGTGACTATATAATTTACAATATCAGCATACCAAGGCAATCTACTCGTCATAGCATATAGAGTCTCATCAGGAAAACAATCAGTAAAAGGGCTACCACTCTCTCCTGTTTCTAATCTACTCAGATGGTCAGCAACTAAATTCTTAGTTCCAGGCTTATCTCTAATTTCTAGTTGAAATTCTTGCAACAATAACATCCATCTAATTAACCTGGGCTTTGAATCTTTCTTTTCCAATAAGTGTTTGAGAGCAGAGTGATCAGAATAAACAGTAACTTTAACACCCAACAAATAAGGACGGAACTTTTCAAGCGCAAAAACGACAGCATACATCTCCTTTTCTGTAGTGGTGTAATTACACTGTGCAGGGTCAAGAGTTCTAGAAGCATAATATATTACATGAGGTACCTTTCCAACTCTTTGACCTAAAACTGTCCCCACTGCCTTATCACTAGCATCACACATTAACTCAAAAGGTAAGGCCTAGTTTGGGGGTTGCACAATAGGAGGAGAAGTCAATGTTACTTTCAATTGATCAAAAGCCCTCATACAATTCTCATTAAAATCAAAAGAGACATCCTTTGCAAGCAGGGTACATAAGGGAGAAGCAATCTTAGAAAAATCTTTGATGAATCTCCTATAGAACCCCACATGTCCTAAGAATGATCTCACATCTTTGACACACTTTGGATAGGGTAGAGACTGGATGATATCAACTTTAGCTCTATCTACCTCTAATCCCCTTGATGATACTACATGTCCCAGTACTACCCCATGCTCCACCATGAAATGGCACTTTTCAAAATTCAAGACCAAATTGGTCTCAATGCAACGCCTAAGCACAAGAGTAAGATGATGCAAGCACTCATCAAACGAATCACCATGTACAGTAAAATCATCCATAAAAACCTCCATAATCTTGGTGATAAAATCAGAAAAGATACTCATCATACATCTTTGAAAAGTAGCAGGTGCATTACACAAACCAAAAGGCATACGTCTAAAAGCATAAGTACCAAAAGGACACGTAAAGGTAGTCTTCTCCTGATCGGCAGGAGCTATAGGGACCTGAATATAACCTGAATAGCCGTCCAAAAAGCAATAATGTGACCTCCCAGCTAGTCTCTCTAACATTTGGTCCATAAAAGGCAATGGAAAATTGTCCTTCTTAGTGGCCTTGTTAAGCTTTCTATAGTTAATACACACTCTCCAACCACTTTGGATTCTAGTAGGTATCAACTCTCCTTCATTGTTTTTCACTACTGTTGTCCCCCCCTTTTTAGGAACCACATGAATAGGACTAACCCACTCAGAGTCAGCAATAGGGTAGATCACCCCAGCATCTAACCATTTAAGAATCTCTTTTTGGACTACCTCCATCATAGGTGGATTAAGTCTCCTTTGAGGGTCTCTCTTAGGCTTAGCATCTTTTTCTAAGGTAATAGTATGTGAACACAAGGTAGGGCTAAGGCCTTTGAGATCTGCTAGCGTCCACCCTAAAGCTTCGCTATGTTCTCTAAGCACTTTAATAAGTTTTTCTTCCTGATCTAAGGTGAGTGCACTAGAGATAATTACAGGTAAGGTCTCATTGTCCCCTAAATAAGCATATTTCAAATTTTCAGGTAAGGGTTTCAATTCCAGTTTAGGGGGTGAGATACTCGAGGGAAGTAACTTAGCATGCTTTTCAGACAGTTCAAGTTTGCTAGGACCATTATGCTCTTTCAAGTGAGACAAGGAACTCATCACCTCATCTAACTTATCATTAACTGGATATAGCACTTTCTGGGACTCAGCATGATCAAGACTCTTAGTAAGCACAGTAAATAGCTCATCCTCATGTGACAAGTCATAGACATCTTGAGATAACTCATCAAAAACATCAAGTGCATATAGATAGTTAACATCAGAAGGAAATCTCATGGCATCAAAAATATTGAACTTAATAACCTCACCATCAAATTCCATGGTTAGTGTCCCTTCGTGCACGTCAATTTTAGTCCTAGCAGTTTTTAGAAAGGGCCTGCCAAGCAAGATGGGAATATCATGGCATGCTTCACCCATGTTCATTACATAAAAGTCAGCAGGGAACACTAGTTCATTTACTTGAACCAAAACATCCTCTAACACTCCGTCAGGATAAGTGTTGCTCCTATCAGCTAATTGAATTACTATGCCTGTTTTCTTTAATTCGCCTAAATTTAGTTTGTCATAAACAGATCGAGGCATAACATTAATGGAGGCACCTAAATCAAGCATAGCTTTATCAAAGCAAAGGTTTCCTATTTTGCAAGGGACAGAAAACACACCAGGGTCTTGACACTTAGGGGGAAGTTTTCTTTGAAACACAGCAGACACATTTTCCCCCACACTTATCTTCTCATTACCAATGAGTTTCCTCTTGGTAGTGCATAGTTTTTTTAAGAACTTAGCATAATGAGGCACCTATTTAATGGCATCAAGAAGAGGTATATTAATTTCTACCTTCCTAAAAGTCTCTAAAATCTCTTGGTTAGCCTCATTAACCTTAAACATAGGGCTCCTAAATCTACTAGGGAAAGATGGGATTGGTTTGTAAGATTCTCTTTTCTTTTCTCCTAATTCCTTAGTAGTTTGATTAGACTCTGTATCTAATTCTGGTTCAGCCCCTTTCACTTCTAACTCAGGTTCTACTTCTCTCTTCTTCATAGGTTCCTTTAACTCTTTCCCACTTCTAAGTGTCATGGCACTAACATTCTCTTTGGGGTTAGGGTAAGGTTGAGATGGTAACCTATTCTGCAATTGGGCTTGCAAGTTGCTAACTATGGTATCAGTCGCTGTTTGTCTCTCTTGAACTTGCTTAAGGGTGGTTTCCATACTCTGGAACCTATCATCCATTTTTTTAAGGACTTGTTCTAAGAGGAAATTGGTCCTATCTTGACTGGAAGGCTGACGAGAGGGTTGATCAAAACCAGGTGGATTTGGCTTAGGGTCATACCTAAGGTTAGGGTGGTCCCTCCATCCTTCATTATAAGTATTCGAGTATGGATCATACCTCCTTTGATTTTGGTTAGAGTAAAGGGCATTAACATTACCTTCTTGTAGAGTAGGACATGTATCAGTAGAATGTCCTTCTAGACAACAAATACCACATATTACTGCCTTTTGAATACCCCCAGTAACAATCTTATTTAACATAGCAGTAATGTGAGACAATTGATTCTCTAGAGATGAACTAGAACTATCTCATTTATCCTTTTAACTTGTGAGTCCCTAGTACCAAATTGCTGAGTATTTTGGGCCATTAAATTAAATAGATTTCTAGCATCAGCTGGTGTTTTATTAACCAGAGCCCCCCCACTAGCGGCATCAACCATATTACGATCCGTAGGAAGCAAACCTTCATAAAAATATTGAATCAATAGTTGTTCAGTTATTTGATGTTGGGGACAACTAGCACATAACTTATTAAATCTTTCCCAATACTCACAAAAGGTTTCCCCATTCATTTGTTTGATTCCACATATTTCTTTCCTAATAGATCCAATACGGGATGCAGGGAAAAATTTTTCTAGAAACGATTTATGCAATGCAGTCCATGTAGAAAAAGATCCAGCAGGCATATAATATAACCAGTCCTTAGCATTACCAAGCAAAGAGAAAGGAAAAGCCCTTAGTCTAATTTGATCATCAGGAATTCCTCCAGGCACCATAGCAGAACAAGTAATAAGGAATTCACTAATGTGTCTATAGGGGTCCTCTCCAGCTAATCCATGAAACTTAGGTAATAAATTAATAAATCCTGAGTTTAATTTCAAAGGTTTATCTAAAACAGCATAAGTGATGGACATTGGTTGGGTTTCTAAGTTAGGAGCAGCAAGTTCTCGAAGAGTAGACATACTTACCTCTTTAACCCTAAAACTTATTGGGTCAGGCTGACTCTCTTTGTTTTCAGCTTTCAATGATTGATCCCTAGCCTCCCCAGTGTCCTTACCACTTCTTAATTTCATGCACTATAAGAAGTCCTACAAAAATAGAATACTAAAGTTAAAACAAAGCAAAGGAAGGAGTAAAATTAAATAGAAATAAACTAGCAATTTAATTTTCTTTCCCCGGCAACGGCGCCAAAATTTGTAAAGCTTGTCGAGGGCTACAAATTTAACCACTACTTTGGTTATTAAAACACTTTTTATAGCATAGGAAAGTAGGGATCGATCCACGAGGAAAGATAGTTTTAGAAGGCTAGCTTAATCCTAAATAATTTTACTAATCCAATTTATTAAGTCTAATCTTAATAAGTCTAAGATAATCATAATCTAATAAATAAAATTCTAGAAAAATACCCAATGATGCTCCTAAATATTTTGGATTATATTCTGGAAAGAAAACAGTAAAAAGCTTTCCTAAATAATTTACTAAAATTAAATCAGAAAAATAACTGAAATTCTAATTAAAATCCAAAACAGAAAATAATAAACAGAAAATAAATATTAAAAATTTCAAACAGTAGCCTAAAATACTATAATTCAGGTCTGTGAGTTTATAACCTATAAATTGTATCCACTTTATTTTATAAAAATCAAAACAGAAAATTATCACAGAATATCAATGCAGAATATTGAATTTAAAATTAAAAATAAAATAATTTGTGAAAATAAAATTACGAAACTAATCAAGAAAATTACTATAATGCTAAAACACAATTTTCTGGACTCAACAATATCTAAAAGTCGTAATTTAATATTAAAAGTCGAAATTTCAGAATTAAACACCTAAAAATCTGCACTTATTATTTCCACAAAATAATTCTGAAAAATTACCAAATAAATTCCAAAAATCACGAATTTAATTATGGGCATATTATGACACTCTATAAACCCTAGGAACTTATAAAAATCAAAAAAAGAACAAAAATAACTATTTTTAGTCGTATTTCCAACAAACGCTAATGAAAGACTAAAACTAAATATAATTCAATCTAAAAATTATAACTACCCTAAAAATTAAAATCTAAGTTATCTAAAATTACCTAGACACTCCTAAAAGACTATACTTTTGGGGGGGGTCGATTGAATTTATATTGAAACTAATAAATATAGAACAAAATTTATCAAACTAATCAAATTGACTCTAAAAAAAATAAATAATGATCAAAAGTTGTCAAATTTATGAAGAATACTTAGTATAATCTCAATCCACCATGCAAATTAATATTTATCATCAACACATAAGTTAATTTCATTCATGAGTTAAACTGTAGAAGAAATCCACCAGCGGTTCTTCCCCGTTTCTCCTTAGATTCTAGTTTACTTAGGTCCAGCCCTAATATAAACCCTACTAATTTGATAATTTTTACACCAGCGCAAGAATTTAATCAAACTAGAGCATTAAGAATTAGAAAAACATCATTTAACACTTTGTAACCAATTTACCAGCAAATCGATTTAACAAAGATCTAAAGCGATTACCTAATTAAAAGAGAAGGGTTTGAGCCATCCATGATTAATTAGGGTGATACCTAGGCTTAAAAGACTATAACTTTTACGTATTATAATCTTCTAAACTATCAATCGAAATTATATTTAATCAACTAGCATGCATTCTAATCGATTCAACACAATTTTCATAAACGATAAACGCTAATCGCCAAAGAATCACGAATATAAATCAACTAGGCATTAAAGCACAAAACTTGTTTCAAAATAATTAATTTAGCATGGCTTCAAGAAGATTATACTAAGCATAAAAAAAATTACTCACTCATATTAAAAGTAAAATTACACAATTCATCCAAATAATTCATCTTTAATAATACTCTAGTCAAAGAAATACAATAAAATAAGGTAAAAATAAATCAAAGAAATAAAATTGTATTACTTAGAGATGGTGGTGATGGACGATGATGATGACGATAAGCGATGAAAGTGGCGTGAGTTATCTGGCAGCCGTGGGTTTATGGTGAGGAGGATTAAGATGTTGATGATGGAGATTAGGCGTGATGATGGGATGATGAGGAGATGGTTGATGAGAGGATGGTGATTAAATAAAGAGGTGGTGTGGGGGTTTAGGCGTGAGGTGAGAGATGATTAGGGTAGATGATAGTATGGGATGGGATGGTTTAATGTGTGTTAGGCATGGGTTTATATATGTGAGGAGGTGATTATTATATGGAAAGTGAGGGGGTTAGGTTTAGTAAATTAGGGTTTCCTTCCTCTTTTCCTTAGATTTCTTCTTCCTCAAGACTTCTAGCTCTTCACCCAATTCTTGTAACCCTAGCCCAATATAATAATTATGAAAATAATATTTTCCATAAATTATTTATTGGACCGTCTTTTCAGCAAATTGTGTAAAATTAGAGTTTCAACGTCTTGTCTTCTCATTTTTATTTTATTAACGCCCATCCTGAAAAATATATAGAATAAGATAAATTAGATGCATTAATGTGTAAAATATAATCAAAATAACTAATAAAACGATGCATGATTTTTAGCTTAACAACCCCCTTTGCGACCACCCATGAACCCCCTGAGGCCCTGGCTGTTTCGCACGCCCCCCACCCCACCACCCCTACTTTGCTCCTGGTTGTTCTGCTGCAACCTCGACAATGGCCGATGCCCCCAGACACCACCAGGACTACCTTATAGTAGCAGTAGCAGCAGAATAAGAGAAATGGCTAGGCTGCCCTATTTCGGCTAGTCGATCGACGAATTCCACCATACTTAGCTACCACGTCCTACTTCCACCCACTTTCACCCACTTATGTCCTCAACGGTAAGCTCAGGTACATTGTCACGCCCAGAACCAGGACATAACAGACGCCGCATATCTGCAGTACTGCAAGTCCCACAAGTATGCAAGGCTCAAATATCAACAAAGTTATAACCGTCCGAGCATAATGTTGGGGTTCAAGCTAACCATAATAAAATAGGGTGCTATGAATAAGTGGAAATTAAAATGTCTTACATCCATAAGAATAGGTAACTCAATGAGTCTACTCATATAATGCATAAAAATAATGTAATACTGCTCCCCTGGCTAATACATCCAGCCTCTAAGATTCATAACAACCACAACTACAACTGATCTCCACTTCCTGACTCAGACACTAACAGAAATAAGACCTAAAAAAAATAGGAAGAGGAAGGGATGAGCTCGAAAGCCCAGTAAGTAGCATAACACTCCTTTAGCTGGGTTAGGCATGCAAATAAACCATAGGGTGGGTCATTTATAATAGTAACAATACGTAAACAGAATCACCAAGACTGGGTTTTGAAACATGTACATTTCATAAACTCATTTAGATTCTGCAATTATACGACAAGGCAAGTCATCTAAATAAATCAGTTAGAATAAACAATTTTGGGGCTATAGCCACTACTCGCCCAGTGGCAAGGGCAACACAAAGTCACAGAATCAACTTGTCATAACCGATATCACAACATAGAGGGTCCGAACCGATCACAGGTATATGTCAGAATCACAAAACAGAACAGCGCTTATGCTACAAGTCGATCGACAGGTCCGGTACATACCTCTACTGGATAAGGCAGAAGACATAGCCCAAAAACCAAAATCGATATCTCAGACTCATACAAAGTGATACGCAATTAATTAAGTTAACAAATAGTATTAAACAGCGATTTAGTAACAAAAAGCAAGTGACTCATCATAAGATATCAATGAAATACTACAACGATAAAATTGCAATAGTCAATCAACATAGAAAAATTTATATCATTCAAGAAGGGCTACTTTGCAAATATAATGGTCAAACACAATAAAATCATAGTTGTTTGACATAAGACCAAATATGATTAATGTCACAGCAAAATTGGCATTCAAACAGGCGATTTTCCAAACAGAAGTCAAAACGTAGCAAAACTGCACCTTTTAACAGATTCCGAAAATAATTCAATTCAAACAGTAGCATGCCAACCCGATTAACAAAATCAGTTTACAGAAGGAATTTAACAAATAATGTTTTGGCACGAAATACTAAAAGAGTATTGCACCACTTACCTGAAACTGCTAATCCAAATTGACGTAGTCGAAGAGTTCGAACGTCCCCTATTGTCAACACGAGGCTAGTTATGAACAACATAGACTCATACTATGAATAATTTGGTAAGAAGTACAAACTGTATCGAACCCTAGCTAGAATTCACCATTAAGAACTAGGACTCAAAACCCCCTTTTGGTGTAAGCATCCATCGCAGGAAGTTGCTAACTTTAAAATATATCAATAAAAATTCTTAAATTTGAATTCGTTTATTCACTTGGAAACAAGAGTCATTCTGTCAAATCTCGATGAGAAGATAGGGCTAGTTGAAGAAGATATGGAAATTAGACTTTGTAATCATCATTATGATATAATTAAATAATACATATCCCACCAAAAATGTAACATACGAATCTCAACTTATGTTCACCAAGACTCTATGCGTAAGTTAACAAATCACAAATTTTGCTTAAAAATATAGTAGAATTGAAGATGGTGTAATAAAATATAGTAGCCAGAAGCAAGAAACGAACTTTGATAGAGCACGGTGACAGCAACCCAGCCGAAATAAACAACCTGAACATGACTTATGAATATGATAAAGGATTGCGGTTTGGGAATTTGGGTAGAAATCAAATTAAGAGACGCAGGTGACGGTAATCAAAATTAATATGATAATTCCCTAGTAATCAATAATAGGCATAAACGAATAAACTAAATGATGAGAAGAAAATTCGAGTACCAACCTTAGGGTTCTTCAGAGATGGACTTTCCCTTCTGCTCTCTCTCCTCTCTTTCTCTTGGACTGGGAGTTGTAAATACTACGTTGTTGTCTGAGGAGGTGAAATAAAATAAATAGGAAGGACTGGGGTTAGGGTTCCATAACCTACAAGCCGTCAAAAGAAGTCTCCTAAATAGTTTAGAACTAGTAAAGATTAAAAGATTTTTTTAAAAAAAAAACCGGCTATTACATCCTTCCCTCCATAAAAAAGTTTTGTCCTCAAAACTTACCAGAATGTTCGAACAAAAAGGGGTACTTATTCATCATGTTTTCTTCCAATTCCCAAGTTGCTTCCCTCTCCGTATGGTTGGTCCACTGCACCTTAACATACATAATCGTTCGTCTCCTTAAGATCTGGAGCTTTCGATCAACAATCCGTAGTGGTTATTCTACATATGACATATCTTTGCGGACTACTACCGAAGCTACTTCTAGAACGTGGCTGGGATCATGAACGTTCTTCCTGAACATAGAGACATGGAACTCATCATGCACACTGGCTAGTGACGGTGGAAGTGCCAATTGATACGCCACGGTGCCAATTCTCTCCAAAATCTCAAAAGGTCCAACAAATCATGGGCTAAGCTTTCCACGCACACCAAATTGCAAAAGCTCCCTTAACTGGTGATACTTTGAGAAACACATGGTCGCCCACATTAAACTCTAGCTCTCATCTTCCATTATCTGCATAGCTCTTTTGCCAGCTTTGGGCCACTCGAAGGTGCTCCCTAATGAGACGAACCCTGTCTGCCATTAATTATATAATCTTCGGCCCTAAGAGTCTTCTCTCGCCAACATCGTCCCAAAAAATTGGTGACCTACACCTCCTCCCATACAAGGCCTCATAAGGAGCCATCTGGATGCTTGCTTGATAACTATTGTTGTAGGCAAATTCTACTAATGGCAAGTGTCTATCCTAAGAATCCTTCATATCCAAGGCACACGCCCTTAACATATCCTCTAATGTTCGAATTGTCCTCTCAGATTACCCATCAGTTTGAGGATAGTGGGCAGTACTAAAGTTAAGCATAGTCCCTAGGGCTCTATGCAGACTTTTCCAAAACATTGCAACAAAGTGCATATCCCCGATCAGACACGATGGAAACAGGAACCCCATGTAGTCTCACAATCTCCCTGATATATAATTCTGCTAACTGCTCCAAGGTCATAGCAGTTTTAATAGGTAAAAAGTGGGCGGACTTAGTTAACCGGTCCACTATCACCCAAATAGTATTATTTCCTTTAGGAGTGCGGGATGATGCAGACACAAAGTCCGTGGTTATATGTTCCCACTTTCATTCAGGTATAGGGAGAGGTTGCAGTAATCCACCATACCTCTGGTGCTCTGCCTTCACCTATTGGCAAGTTAGGCATTGGGCTACATATTGAGCTATTTCCCGCTTCATATTATTCCACCAAAAGGTACCCTTCAGATCTCTGTACATCTTAGTACTCCCTGGATGAACTGTGTAACTTGTGTTATGAGCTTCCTTCAAGGTTCTCCTCTTCAGTTCTTCATCATTCGGGACACAGACTCTATTCTCGAGCCTCAGTGAGCCATCGTCGTGAATCTTGAACTTAGGTTCAGTTCCTGCTTCAACAGTAGCTCTAATCTTTTGAAGGTTGGAATCCTTCTCTTGGGCAGCTTTAATCTCATCAATCAAAGTGGGGACAACTCGTAAGTTTGCTAACTGTAAGATAGCACCAGGCAAGCGTACCTTGATGTTCATCTTCTACAGGTCCTCTAATATATGCCTTTGAGAGGTAATCAAATATGCTACATTACAAGACTTCCTACTTAAGGCATCTGCAACCACGTTAGCCTTCCCAGGGTGGTAATTAATCGATAAATCATAGTCCTTCAGTAACTCAAGCCACCTACACTGCCTCATGTTCAACTCTTTTTGTGTAAACAAATACTTCAAACTTTTGTGATCAGTATACACCTCACATCTCTCTCCATACAAGTAGTGCCTCCAAATCTTCAAGCAAAAACAACAGCTGCCAACTCCAAGTCATGAGTGGGGTAATTCACCTCATATGGCTTCAACTGTCGGGATGCATAAGTAATCACCTTGCCCCTTTGCATGAGCATACACCCTAAACATTTCTTTGAAGCATCACTGTAGATTATAAATCCTTCTCCATTGGTTGGTACTGTAAGTAAGTGCAGAAGTCAATCGTTTTTTCAACTCCTGAAAACTTCTTTCACATTCTTCTGTCCACTCAAACCGAACTCCTTTTCGAGTCAAGCGGGTCAAGGGTGCAGCTAGGAGGGAAAAGCCCTCCACGAACTGCCTGTAGTAGCCAGCTAAGCCCAAGAAACTTCGAATTTCAGAGACACTATTTGGCTTGCTCCAACTTACAATTGCCTCTACCTTCTTAGGATCGATAGAAATGCCATCCTTATTCACCACATGCCCCAGGAAAGAAACACTATCTAACTAGAACTCACACTTCCTGAGCTTACCAAAGAGTTATTCTCGCCTCAAGGTTTCTAATACAAGCCTCAAGTGTCGCTTATGCTCCTCATGACTCTTAAAATACACCAAAATATCATCAATGAAAACTACAACAAATTTGTCTAGGTAGGGTTGGAAAACCCGATTCATGAGATCCATAAATGCTGCAGGGGCGTTGGTTAACCCAAAAGACATTACTAAGAACTCATAATGGCCATACCTTATCCGAAAAGCCGTTTTAGATATATCTTCTGCCCTGATCTTCAATTGGTGATATCCAGACCGTAGATCAGTCTTGGGAAATACTTGAGCACCCCAAAGTTGATCAAACAAATCATCAATTTGTGGTAAAGGATATTTATTCTTCACAGTTACCTTGTTCAGTTCTTGATAGTCTATACATAGTAGCAAGGAACCATCTTTCTTCTTTACGAAAAGCACTGGTGCACCCCAAGGAGATACGCTAGGCCTAATGAAACCCTTATCAAGCAGTTCTTGTAGCTGTTTCTTAAGCTCTTTTAACTTGGCAGGTGCCATTCTATAAGGGGTCTTAGAAATGGGTGTTGTTCTAGGAACCAAATCAATAAAGAATTCCACCTCTCTGTCAGGCGGTAACCCAGGGAGATCCTCAGGGAACACATCTTGGTACTCTGACAATTGGTATATCCTCTATCTTCTTATCTCTATTTTGAGTGTCAGTGATCAAAGCTAGAAATGCTTGACGCCCTTTCTTGGTCAACTTGGTGGCTTGTAAGGTAGAAATAACATTAGGCAACACATAAGCTCTCTTCCCAATAAAACTGAATTTAGGTTGACTAGGTATTAGAAAGTTAACAAGTTTCTTCCGACAATCTAGGGTGGCATAATGTACAGACAACCAATCCATCCCTAATATCACATCACAGTCTCAAATATCCATAATAGTTAGATCGGCTAAGAGCTTTCTACCCTCAACTATTACAGGACAGTTCTCACACTTTCTATCCACAATGATCTCACTTCCAGTTGGAGTACTGACACACAACTCTTTCTCTAGCGGAATAAGGGGGAAGTTGTATTTTTGTGCAAAAGTTGATGATATGAAAGAATAAGAAGCACCAGGATCAAAAAGAACATGAGCAAATGTTGAGTTGACTGCAAGAATACCTGAGACAACATTGTTAGAGGCTTCTACATCCTCCTGAGTCAAAGCAAAAACTCTTTCTGTTGCACGAGTTCTTCCTCCCCTCTGAGTGGTACTTGGAGCCTGTATTGTCTGAGTTTGATTCGAAATGGCTTGTGATGGAAGAAAGTGTGGTCTTTGGGACTTTTGTACCGAGCGGCGCTTGTTATCATTTTGGGGACACTCAGCAACCTTGTGATCAGTTTGACTGCACCTGAAGCAACCACCACTTAACCATCTGCAATCATTGGTTAGGTGGGATCCTCCACAGTGGCCACATAGTGGCTTATCTTGTTGATTATTCCACCTTTGTGCACCTTGGTTTGAGTATCCACCATGAAAGTTTGGCAAATGATTAACCCTTTGTGAGAACTTCCCTCGGGAGCCAGCAGAGCTGCTCACTTGGTGTAAGAACCCATCACGAGGGGACTTGTTGGAAAACTGGGGCTTCGAAAATTCACCCTTCGTATTATTATCTAATGCGTCAAAATCTCTACCCTTCTTCTTATAATCACCAAATTTTCGATCCTCTGCCTCCTTCAGAATAAGATAGACATTCTTAGCTCTATCAACAAGATCTGTAAAGCTTTGAGGCTGAACACAAGCAAGTAGCCTTCGACCATTGTCATTCAATCCTCCTCAAATCTCCTCATCTTGCTTTGCTCATCGGCAACAAGCGTTGAGGCAAACCTAGAGAGTTGATCAAATTCTGCTTCATATTCATCGACGACTCTATTACGTTGCCTTAGCCTAATGAATTGTTTCTCCATCTCCCTCCTTCGGCTACTAGGAAAGTATTTGGCATAAAACTCCTCACGAAACTCAGCCCAGCTGAAGGATTCTTCATTTTTTCATGGCTACGCTCTACAAATTTCCACCAATGCCGAGCACTATCTTGCAACAAGTAAACAGCATAGTCCACCTTCTCCTTTTCCGAACATTGTGAGCCCTGGAAGGCCTTCTCCATATCATCAATCCAGTTTTCTGCCTCTACTAGGTTTGTAGCCCCAACGAAAGGCTTAGGGGCCATCTTTAAGAAATCCACCAACCCCTTAATCGAAGAAGACGATGAGCTATCCATATCTGGAGTACTCAATGGTTGTTGTTGCTGCTGCTGACTGATAAAAGCCGAGAAGTCATGCATAAACTTAAGCATCACCTCTTGGGGATTGAGTAATGGTGTATCATTTTGAGGTGTCTCCTCTTGAGTCATTATGGCCTTACACTTACTGGACTTCTTTTTCTCCTAAGGCATTCTGAAATAAGATAAGAAAGATTAAGTTGAAACCCTAAAACCACAAGAAGCTTTGGAAGGCTAACAGAAGCCATATAAATCAATGCATACAGACTTTACTAACTTCCAAACGAGGACAGACCACTTGGATTGCCTAGCATGACCACTTATAAACTGAAGAAAAATCTCGAAGGAATCTATAACTCAAAGTAGCTTCTGCGACCACAACCTCAGATGCTAGGATTTCGCTAACCTGGCTCTGATACCACTAAATCTGTCATGCCCCGAACCAGGATATAACAGATGCCGCATACCTGCAGTACTGCAAGTCCCACAAGTATGCAAGGCTCAAATATCAACAAAGCTATAACTGCCAAAGATAGATTTTATTTCCCAAATCGAGCATAATGTTGGGGTTCAAGCTAACCATAATAAAATAGGGCTATGAATAAGTGGAAATTAAAATGTCTTACCTCCCTAAAAATAGGTAACTCAATGAGTCTATTCATATAATGCATAAAAATAATGTAATACTGCTCCCCTAGCTAATACATCCAGCCTCTAAGATTCATAACAACCACAGCTGCAACTGATCTCCACTTCCTGACTCAGACACTAATAGAAATAAGACCTAAAAAAATAGGAAGATGAAGGGATGAGCTCGAAAGCCCAGTAAGTAGCATAACACTCCTTTAGCTGGGTTAGGCATGCAAATAAACCAAAGGCTGGGTCATTTATAATAGTAACAGTACGTAAATAAAATCACAAAGATTGGGTTTTGAAACATGTACATTTTATAAACTCATTTAGAATTTACAATTATACGACAAGGCAAGTCATCTAAATAAATCCGTTACAATAAACAATTTTGGGGCTATGGCCACTACTCGCCCAGTTGCAAGGGCAACACAGAGTCACAGAATCAACTTGTCATAACCGATATCACAACACAGAGGGTCCCAACCGATCACAGGTATATGTCAGAATCACAAAACAGAACAGTGCTTATGCTACAAGTCGATCGACAGGTCCGGTACATACCTCTACTGGATAAGGCGGAAGACATAGCCCAAAAACCAAAATCGATATCTCAGACTCATACAAAGTGATACGCAATTAATTAAGTTAACAAATAGTATTAAACAGCGATTTAGTAACAAAAAGCAAGTGACTTATCATAAGATATCAATGAAATACTTCAACGATAAAATTGCAATAGTCAATCAACATAGAAAAATTTATATCATTCAAGAAGGGCTACTTTGCAAATATAATGGTCAAACACAATAAAATCATAGTTGTTTGACATAAGACCAAATATGATTAATGTCACAGCAAAATTGGCATTCAAACAGGCTATTTTCCAAACAGAAGTCAAAATGTAGCAAAACTGCACCTTTTAATAGATTCCGAAAATAATTCGATTCAAACAGTAGCATGTCAACCTGATTAACAAAATCAGTTTACAAAAGGAATTTAACAAATAATGTTTTGGCATGAAATACTAAAAGAGTATTGTACCACTTACCTGAAACTGCTAATCCAAATTAACCTAGTCGAAGAGTTCGAACGTCCCCTATTGTCGACACGAGGCTAGTTATTAGCAACATAGACTCATACTATGAATAGTTTGGTAAGAAGTACAAACTGTATCGAACCCTAGCTAGAATTCACCACTAAGAACTAGGACTGAAAACCCCCTTTTGGTGTAAGCATCCATCGCAGGAAGTTGCTAACTTTATAATATAATCAATAAAAATTCTTAAATTTGAATTCGTTTATTCACTTGGAAACAAGAGTCATTCTGTCAAATCTCGATGAGAAAATAGGGCTAGTTGAAGAAGATATGGAAATTAGACTTTGTAATCATCATTTTGATATAATTAAATAATTCATATCCCACCAAAAATGCAACATACGAATCTCAACTTATGTTCACCAAGACTCCATGCGTAAGTTAACAAATCACAAATTTTGCTTAAAAATATAGTAGAATTGAAGATGGTGTAATAAAATATAGTAGCCAGAAGCAAGAAAGGAACTTTGATAAAGCACGGTGATAGCAACCTAGCCGAAATAAACAACCTGAACATGACTTATGAATATGATAAAGGATTGCGGTTTGGGAATTTGGGTAGAAATCAAATTGAGAGATGCAGGTGACGGTAATCAAAATTAATATGATAATTCCCTAGTAATCAATAATAGGCATAAACGAATAAACTAAATGATGAGAAGAAAATTCGAGTACTGACCTTAGGGTTGTTTAGATATGGACTTTCCCTTCCGCTCTCTCTCCTCTCTTTCCCTTGGACTGAGAGTTGTAAATACTACATTGTTGTCTGAGGAGGTGAAATAAAATAAATAGGAAGGATTGGGGTTAGGGTTCCATAACCTACAAGCCGTCAAAAGAAGTCTCCTAAATAGTTTAGAACTAGTAAAGATCAAAAGATTTTTTTTTAAAAAAAACTGGGTATTACATCTATGTAACACCCCAATCATCTGTATTTGTGAATGTGCATAGTAAGGGGGCCTTATCCCACATCATCAGTTTGAAAGAAGGATATCAGATTTATAAGTTCCATTCCCACAAAGCATATCAACAAGGCCTTCCACTTTTAGGTTTAGTGGTTCAATGTGTGCGCCCAATTGTTGGACTTCCCACGTTAGTGGGCTGTGTTGTGTGATTCTGGGTCGGTTCGTTACATTTGGTATCAGAGCCAACTCCCTTCCGCAATGTGTGGGCCACGTTGGGACTTACTGTGAAGTCTCCATGACACTCTTGGTCCTACAGGGGGAGTGGGTGATGCCACGCATGGAGACCGATGGCAGCGACGTGGTGGGTTAATGCTCCTGGAAGCCCACATTGCCTAGGGAGGATATTTGAGGGCCGCGACGAGGACATCGCATTCTGTGAGTGGAGGAGTATGTAATGCCCCAATCATTTGTATTTGTGAATGTGCATAGTAAGAGGACCTTGTCCCATATCGTTAGTTTGAAAGAAGGATATCAGATTTATAAGTTCCATTCCCACAAAACATATTAACAAGACCGTCCACTTTTGGGTTTGGTGGTTTGATTTGTGGACCCAATTGTTGGACTTCCCATGTTAGTGGGCTGTGTTGTGTGATTCTGGATCAGTTCGTTACAACATCTCTTTCCCCTCTAGATCTAAGTTTTTAATTTCTTATTTAAATTAGATTATGATGCATAAATTATGTTGAATCTTGGTTGAAACACTCAAGTTTGACAAGTTAGGTTTTGTGATTGTGCTCAAAGGAAGTTCTAAAGTGATTATGTACAATCATGTTGGATTTATTCGGATTATAGGTGTTGATTTGATTTTGGGTGAGTTAAGATTGGAATTTAGGATAAAATAGCTTTGGACTCTTGTTGGTTTTGAGATTGCTTTGAGATTTATTTGAGGGGTTGATTACTGTAAATGAGTTTTAGTGTTGAAATTAATGGGTTGATTAGTGTCAATGAATTGTTTAGGGGCTTTGATATTCAAAGGACAAATGGGAAATTTGATTAACCTTTAAATAGGTTGAGAGTGATGCATTACAAATAACTCATTTAATTAACCTTTAAATAGGTTAAGAGTGATGCATTACAAATAACTCAAATCAAACGAATACAAATCAATGCTTACTTGAAGATTAAAGAATTGGGCATTCCTCACTTTGGACCAAAAGTACATATTTAACACTATAATAATTTGGAATCGCTATTGGACTTACCAAATCTAGACCTCTTTAAGGCTAAATTAGTAAAACCAATAATAGCAATAGTGTCGTGTTGATAGCAATAGTAATAGTCATAATAATGATCTTAATGCTAATAACCCTGACATTAATACTAATTAAGAAGACAATATTAATGCCCATAATAATAAAAATAACACTGGTATTGCCAGTAACACCAATAATAACAATAATAACTATACTACAAGAAGGGGCATAACATAATCAATGCAACTAACTAATAATACTAACAATATGAGAATAATAAAGTTAATAATAATAATAATAATAATAATAATAATAATAATAATAATAATAACAACAACTACTACTACTACGATAATAATAATAGCTAATAATAGAATTTATCAAAAACACCAAGGGAAAACTATAAACTATTGTGAG
The DNA here is from genome assembly GCA_029747015.1 of Carnegiea gigantea. Taxonomy (NCBI): domain Eukaryota; kingdom Viridiplantae; phylum Streptophyta; class Magnoliopsida; order Caryophyllales; family Cactaceae; genus Carnegiea; species Carnegiea gigantea. Next base: position 210,471 of record JAKOGI010001209.1, read on the forward strand.
AGTTGTAAGTTAATAAAGGAGTTCAAATTTTTCTTCACACTCTACTAACCATAAATATAGGGATATATATGTTTTTCAGAAGCAAAATCGAGGCCATTTCCATCATCCTAAACCATAGACATATGTTTTACAAAAGGGAGAGAGAAACTTCAAAAGCCCAGATATGTTTACTATCTGTACCTTTCAAATATTCACATGTTTTTATAAATACCAAAATTTCATAATATGCAAGTGTTTAATAAGTCATTTTCAAGCATTGTTTTGTCATATAATCTGGTGGACCTAATAGTTATCAATTATTAGGGCCTAGGCTCTTTAGTTCACCTACGCGGCCTCAGTTCAGGCTTCCTGATCGGCCTGGTAAGTGTACACCTATTCAATAATCGTATTGTATATAAGAGCTCATTAGTTTGGGGTTCCACTTTTAGATAATAATCGATAAGAATTTTAACATAACTCCCTCACCCTCTCATTTCTAACTAAAATAAATTGAAATGCGGTGCTCCCAGGAAAATGAATTTCTTTCTTTACCGTACATGAGTATATGTATTGAGCTTCCGCTCATTATTCAAATGTTTTTGTGTTTTATGTTTTCAGGTTAACAAGTTCGGAAGTCCTTATCTAACAACACCAAAAAGGGGCAAGAGGACAAAAGAATAAGTCTAGACGAGCTCACAATGATACTTTGGGAAGCCATAGGTTGTTAAAGTGTAAGCTACATGGTTTGCTTAGCGTCCTACAAGACTAAGGATGTCTAAATGGTATACCATTTTGTTTCCATGTAAGCTAGAATATGTTTTGATACTTATGTTAAGTAAATTAGCTGAGCCTTGTTCTTCTAGGATGGTGGTAACGTTCTAACCCTGGTGCTTCCACTATACTATCCCCTAATGGTTGGTCAATTAGGATTAATCATGAGATTAAGAGTTAGGGCCTTACAATTATGGTAACAAAGCCAAGTTTAAGGGCCACTGTGAGTTGTAGAATGTCTATGAGATGTATTGAACTAGTTGAATGAGAGGTTGCTTATGAATTCAAGCATATGAGTACATGATAAGGTTGCTTTAGTAAACATTTACTTGGCCATCCACCTTTGGCATTAAGGCCAATGACATAGATCGGTAACACCATCGGGTTTCATCATTCCCGAAGTAAAGCAATGAAACATTTGGTTGACCTCCAGACGATGTACATAGTAATAATTATGTGAAGTTGAGGTTACCTGCTAGTGTTGTGAAGATGACTTCAATCTAATGTTGGTGTATGGTGATGTTTAGGACATGATTTGAGGATGCCATTTGCAAATTCTTATGTTATTAATGTGGTACCAAACTACACCTAACTCTTTGGACAGGGAAAATGTGTTACGTTGCAATATCTTTGTGTTGAATCAATATTGTATAACAATTATAATAATATATATATATAAGGCCTAGTGCACCATCATAAGTGATTTGCAGTAATAAATTACTATAGTAAATTATGCGATGGCAGCCCAATAGCTCATGTTATGTTGTTGGGTATTATGTTGGTTGTGTGCGGTGAGATAAGGTGGTCACATAAAGGAAATGTTGCCATTAAATGGTTTTCAGATTACGAGTGCTTCTGCAGGCTAATGTGTGCTAGGTAACAGAAGTTTAAGTACCTCAAAACATGACTTACAATTATGGGGGGAATGAAGAGGTGGAGGGTATTTAGATTTGGGTTGTTGGTTGACATTGTGACGTTGGCAGTTGACTTAATTTATACAAGTAACTATGTCTTAAATATTGGAAATGTAGAGAGGAACACCCCTTTTAGCGATTGAGATTGTATAAAAGGGTGAGTCTCTGATGTTCACACTTATTATGAGGTTAGACAAACCCTAAAGGCATATGAAAATTACTAAAGGTGGATATTAGTACCAAGTTATTCATAAGAGATTCTAAATATTAGTACCAAGTTATTCATAAGAGATTCTAAGGAAAAGGTATAACTAATACCTCGTCTGATTCTGGAGGATTAGGTGATGTTGGGTCAAGCTAAACTCATCAGAATATGCAAAATCAATTAGATGGAGAAGTAGTATATACGGTGGCTTAGCAAGCAGACTTGTTGGAGTTAACAACGATTAGACAACAAGAGGCAAAAAAAAAAAAAGAAAGAAAAGAAAAAGAGGAGGACATAAACGAAAATGTGTTTCATTTCTTATGCGATCAAAGACAGAAGGTTCTCAATTGTTGGGAACATAGGAGCATAATGATGTTATGTGCAGTGATAAGCATGAGGGATAATTTGAGAAAAACAAATGAGGAAATGAGAGAAAAAAAGAGAAGGGAAAGTGAAAGGGAAAGACACTTAGATGTTGGATTCATCAAAGAAGCAAGAACGGTAGTTCACAACATTAAACAAACTCTTTTTGTGAAAACTATTATTCACAAAGGGAAAACCATAGGAAAAGGCTCGAGGATGTGCTATATATGAGTACAGACTTTTACTTTAGTATACCAAAATTTTAGACGTCACAAGTTATATTCTAGCTAATTAGTAGGTAAGGTTCATGGGTAAGATTTGAGTAATAAGTAATCTTTGGAGAAGTATGATGGAGTACCATAGTTCTATGAGCTGAACTTAAGGAACCTGATTTTGAGGTATCACAACTCATACTAGTAAAGAATTGAGAGTGATGATCCGAGTACATATTGCACAAACTCTATAAGATTTTTAGTAGTGATTTTATAATATTGAGGTCTCAAAATCAAGAGGGTAGTGCCAATGCACAACTCCAGGTACAACAACCAAGGAGTATAGGGCAATAGGATGTGGGAAGTGTTTACACAAAGGCTAAAAACCATTGCAACTTTCCTTTGAACATATTAAACCCATGCGACTGTAGCTGCATGAGTCCCTATATTGATCTAACTATACTGACCTTTGGCCAACCAATAGATCTTCATTATAAGGCATCATTACATAATTGTGCACCCTCAGTTGGGAATCCTTAATCTCTTTGATCACAACCCAAAGCTAGTCACACCCGTATCACGCAATAACACAATCTAACCTGTAGTTCTTTATTGACTTATATAAAGCCCCTTTGTTATGCAAAAATTCTTTCATCGCTTCCGTAATATTTCATTGCATATCTTTTCCATCATTGCATTAATTCGCGAGATTAATTTTATGTGAAATGTCCATCACCAAGGGGAGACATATTTCTCTTGTTCCCGTTTATTATCTTTGCAAACTGTAATTTTGCGATCATCCTTGCAATAATAACATGACATTTCTTACTCACAACCAACTTTGATTTCGCTTTGCCACTATTCCTAAATCTGTTGCATTTAAAAGGATGTTCTCCTTTCATAGCAGTGAGTTCAAATTAAGAATGCTAATGATCAAAGTCTATCCCTACCTAAATACTTTAACCCATTCCATAGGCCTTTCAAGGGTTGCTAATTATATGTCTTTGTGAGTGTGACTTGGACTTTTATGGCAATGGCCTAAATATAAGATCACCTTGACCATACGTCATTTGTCGCGTCCCTGTTCGAGCTCTTGCAAGCTCTTAATTTTGATTTTATAACCTTGAGTTTTATTTTGCTCTCCTGATCCTTGGCATGAAATGGGGGCAACATAGACTTCTCATTATTAGTCACATAAAACTACAAGTGGATTCATACATAACTGATAAAAGGTACATCTGCGAAAGCCCAATTTCGACTATTTACATCCTGGTTTATGCAGATGGATAATTTTATAGCTGGATTCTGGGTTAATATCTTATATATACTAATCCTTGCAAATAACGATATTAGATCTATCTTAAGTATCTAACCACCTCTTAAAACATTTATTTTGTTGTTAGTCTGGCTTCTAAATTAGTATCCAATTTTCTTGTTCCTGTATAACTAGTGTTAGAACTATTTGACTTTTACAACCCTCCACTCTCGAATTATTTACACTTACAGTTGTTTTCATTCTATTTGCCTTATAGCAACATTTTTTATACCAGTCACTTCGTCATCTACCATCAGTTATTTTCATTTAAATCTTACATCCCCAACTTCCTAATTATTTTTAGTCATTACTTCTCCCTTAGTCATCTTGACTTGCTTATTGGCATCATTTCTTTGCTATAGTGTCTGTTTTTGGTCCTGAACATTTGCTAAAAAGATTTATCGATTAGAACTTGTCTTTTATAGTAATGTCATTTCCTTCAACATTTTACATTCTTGTCTGCTTCGTCTTGTCTCTAATGGTTGCTTCATTCCAATGCTATTTAATTTCCCTTTCCATTTCAAAGCTTTGGAGTTATATGGAAAACCTTCTTTTGCCCTGATTTGTCATGCTTTTGAAACTTGTCACTAAATATGGACTACGTTTCTAATCGACTGTAGATGGATTGTAACATTTCAATTTTTTTTGATTTTCATCATCATCTTCTTCATTTCGCTGAAACTGTATGTGCATTGCACCCCGTTTGTTCATAATAATAAGCTCTTCCATGTTTTTTTTGAATTAAAAGATTCGATTTGGCTCTAACTAGTGTGGGCGTAGGTTGATTGTCGGATCCCACCATTCCTCTTGTTTTTAAACTTCATCCTTCAAAACAAAAAAAAAAAAAAAAAAAAACTCTGCCCTTTTCTGTTCAATTTGATTACTTTACTTGAACTTGCTTCATGTGAGTAAGGGCATCTTCTTGCGAATTTATTTTATAATAAACTTCAAATGTTCTATACTCTTTTCATCCAAGTGTTTCTATTGCGTTCATGATTGTGGCCACTATTTTATAATAAATTCCAAATGTACTATACGACCTTCTATTTTTTAAAAAAAAATCATGATAAACTCACAGCTACCTTTATCAGTCCCTCCTTTATGAATTATTTCTGACATCGTCGTTTATTCCTTGTTGTGAACAATAACTCACCTTGTTACCATTCTTTCATTTTTATCATTGGATATGTTCATCTTAAATGTTAAATTGAAACCTAAAGTAGACCTTTCAGTAATCTAATGAGAGAAGGATATGTAAGTAAGCTAGTTAGAGTTGCAAGGCATGATACAAAATATCCTATCAATGCAAGCCCAAAAGGTTTTATACACTCAAAATGCAGCATGACGTTAAATCTCATTGTAGCCAATAATTCATTCCTCAGTGGACATGTAATACAAGTGAGAACACAAAAAGAGTACCTTTTTAATAAGAGCAAAATCTCAACCAATGCTTAGATGTGGTGGAGTGGGTTACGGGAAGCATTAATCACAAGGTCAGAGCTAACTCAAGCAAATGCTATGAAGGTAAGGAAGATTCAAGGAGACTTTAAGGCTATTCAGAGTCGACAAAGAGCCATGCCGATGACATAAGGAGACTTTCAGAATTTCAATTGAAAGATAAAGTATTCCTAAAGGTTTCTCTAGTCAAGGGTGTTAGGAAGTTCAATATCAAAGGGACACTGAGCCCTAAGTACATCAGGTCCTATGAAATCAATGAAGAACTAACCCACTGGCTTTCGGATTAACTCTCCCAGTAAAACTCAAGCATATGTAGATTTTTTTTCTTATTTTACAACTCAGGAAGTATGTTTTAGATCCAAACCATATTATCATGGATGAACATATAAAGATTACTAAGTGCTTGGGTTATAAAAAGCCACATGGGAAACTGATATGGAAATAAGGAGCACATATATGCTACATATCCTTCCTTATTCAGTGGTAGGTTAGGTATCTCCTTCAAATTTGCAAGTTTCAAGGACGAAACTTATTTTAAGGGGGGACAATTGTAATAGCTTGAACCTAAATAATGTTAATAACTTTAATTAATCTTTAATCTTCATTTAAATTAATCAAGTTGAGCATCGTATTTCAATTCAGCATCCGCTTAATTTATGCAGTTGCAAGTTGAGACAACGAAGTGGCCTCGAAATAAAAGTTAATGCTCCGTACTAAATCTTTCAGAGTTGATAAATAAAATAAATAAATTAGCCCATTTATAAAAGTGGATAAAAGTTAAAATTCTCATAAAATACATATATATGTATACTGTATGCTCACCCCTGCTATGTAAATAAAATCGAAACGTGGATAAATAAAGTATTAATGAATACAAAGGTATATACCAATCAAATGGGTAAAGGTTATTGTCTTTTTTCAAATAAACCAGATACTAGTGGCGGATCTAGAATTTTACATTAGGGGTGTCCAACTACGAACATTTATCATCATATGTACTACAAAATAAAATTTAAACAATACATGAAATATTACAATAATCTACTATTATAACTGTCCTTTACGTTTTTTTCATTTTTTGAAATCGATACATAATTGAATCATTAGACACTGAGTCAAATACATCTTTTTCTATATAACAAACTAAGCAATCATTCAAAAACGAATCACACATTCGATTCCGAAGTCTATTTTTTACAATTTTCATTGCTGAGAAAAATGGATCAATCCATCTAAACTAGAGAAAAAAAAATATGAAATTTAGAAATTAGGCTCACTTAGTTAAAACAAGCAACACATTAGCCAATATTATCATGATTCATAAAACCATCCATATTTCCATGCTTCACTTTCCATTTAAATTATGTACAAGAATTAATCACTTGAAAATAAAAACCATGCAATTTCCAATTAACTTTCACTAATTGATTCTAGGGATATTCATCAACTAATTTCCAGCCAAGAAGCAACAAGTTTCACTAATTGATTAACAAATAACAAATAACAAATAACAATTGACAATTGCAATGAATTCTAAGGATGCTCATCAACCAACTCCACAATTACAAATCCACACAAATTGATACTTAAACTTAATTGCACAATCTAATTTGTCCACCGAGGCCGGAATCAAACATAGAAATTGAATTTGAGCATGAAAAATTAACCAAAAAACAGAAAATTTTGGAAAGAACAAATGAAAACAGACCTAATTGATTGATGAGTCAATGTAGATGCTTAGCGTTGAACAAATTCACTAATCTATTGCTATCTACAAAACATACTTTGAGAATAAGTAATTAGAAGTAATTAAAACCATCAAATGATGAAAATCGAAACCCTAAATATATAACCCATTAAACCCAACTAACCTTTGCTCAGTGTGACCGACCGGCAGTTTGTGGCTTCGGCGGATGACAGCTGATGGTCGGTGGCGTTGGGGTCCAGGTCGGCAGACACGGCAGTGCCTTCGGTCGTTTGATGGTTGGTTGCTGCACAGAATGAGAACTATCGCGCAGAAGGCAAGCTGGCAAGGTGATGGGAAGGCAGAGTGAGAATGGGAGTTTGAGTGGGTGCCATCCATTGCTGGGAAAGTGGGAATCAGAATGGGCTCAATTTTTTAATTTTTTTAATAAAGGCTGGCCTGGCTGCCTGGCTTGGAAAATGGGTCGCATCTTGTGTTCAATTAGCTTCCACCAGTCCAATAAATTATCCAAGGTCAGAAGCTCATATTTAAAATCTTTTTAGGCCTTTTTTAGGGGTGTCCACTTATAGTATTTTTACAAAGTCCAAATAAACTTATTAGAGTTTTTTCTGGGCTAGGGGTGTCCATGGTTAGGGAGTATCAATTTATTAGATTGTGCAATTAAGTTTAAGTATCAATTTGTGTGGATTTGTAATTGTGGAGTTGGTTGATGAGCATCCTTAGAATTCATTGCAATTGTCAATTGTTATTTGTTATTTGTTATTTGTTAATCAATTAGTGAAACTTGTTGCTTCTTGGCTGGAAATTAGTTGATGAATATCCCTAGAATCAATTAGTGAAAGTTAATTGGAAATTGCATGGTTTTTATTTTCAAGTGATTAATTCTTGTACATAATTTAAATGGAAAGTGAAGCATGGAAATATGGATGGTTTTATGAATCATGATAATATTGGCTAATGTGTTGCTTGTTTTAACTAAGTGAGCCTAATTTCTAAATTTCATTTTTTTTTTCTCTAGTTTAGATGGATTGATCCATTTTTTTCAGCAATGAAAATTGTAAAAAATAGACTTCGGAATCGAATGTGTGATTCGTTTTTGAATGATTGCTTAGTTTGTTATATAGAAAAAGATGTATTTGACTCAGTGTCTAATGATTCAATTATGTATCGATTTCAAAAAATGAAAAAAACGTAAAGGACAGTTATAATAGTAGATTATTGTAATATTTCATGTATTGTTTAAATTTTATTTTGTAGTACATATGATGATAAATGTTCGTAGTTGGACACCCCTAGTCATAAATCCGCCCTTGCAAATTATCAATAGCCCAAAGTTAGACCAAAATTCTAGCCCCAAATATTTATTTTGTCTTGAATGGGGAATTGCTTAGGAAGAAAACCAAAATAGATAAAACAAATAAGCAATGAAAAAAATCAGAACAATCTAGAGTTGAGATGAAATCAAAGATCAAACTAATGAAGTTTAAGGTATAAAAAAATATTAGACAAGCCACACCCCCCCCCCCTTCCCCCCCAACACGTGAACCTCTGAGGCCCTGACTGTTTCGCAGGCCCCCTCCCCCACCTCCGCTGTTCTGCCCCTGCTTGCTCCGCCGTGACCACACCACCAAGACCACCGCTCAGAATTCTCGTGTCATCCTGCTCCCATTCTTCATTTTCATCTGCCCTCCGGCTACCTAAAAGCCACAGCTTTTGCATCTACCTTCCATGTCCACCTACTTCCACCCATTTATGCCCTCAAAGGTAACCTCCTGTACATCTCTTTCCCTCTAGATCTGAGTTTATAATTTCTGATTCAAATTAGATTATGATGGGTAGATTATGTTGAATCTTAGTTGAAACATGCAAGTTTGGCACGTTAAGTCTCGTGATTATGCTCAAAGGAAGTTCTAAAGTGATTATGTATCATCATGTTGGATTTATTTGGGTTATAGATGTTGATTTGATTTTGGGTGAGTTATTATTAGAATTTAGGATAGAATGATCTTGGGTTCTTGTTGGCTTTGAGATTGCTTTGAGATTTATTTGTAAACGGGTTTTAGTTTTGAAATTAATGGTCGATTAGTGTCAACGAATTGTTTAGGGGATTGGACATTCAAAGGATAAATGGGAAATTCGATTAACCTTTAAATAGGTTGAGAGTGATGCATTACAAATAACTCAAATCAATGAATACAAATCAATTCCTTGAAAATTAAAGAATTGGGCATTCCTCATTTTGGACCCAAAATACATATTTAACACCGAAATAATCCCGAATCGCTATTAGACTTACCTAGTCTAGGCCTCTTTAAGGCCAAATTAATAAATCTAATAATAGCAACAGTATCATCTTGATAGCAATGGTAATAATCATAATGATGCTAATGCTAATAACCCCGACATTGATAGCAATTAAGAAGACCATATTAATGCGCATAATAATGGGTATTGCCAATAACACCAATAATAATAATAATAATAATAATAATAATAATAATAATAATAATGATAACTATAATGCAAGAGGGGGCATAACATAACCAATGCGACTAACTAATAATAATAATAATAATAATAATAATAATAATAACTATAATGCAAGAGGGGGCACAACATAACCAATGCGACTAACTACTACTACTACTACTAATAATAATAATAATAATAATAATAATAATAATAATAATAATAATAATTATGATAATGATAATAGCAAATAATAGAATTTAACAAAAATACCAAGGGAAAGCTATAAGCTATCGTGAGAGTTGTAGTCAATAAAGGGCTTTAAATTTTTCTTGAAACTCTACTAACCATATATATATATATAATATATATATATATATATATATAATATATATATATATATATATATATATATATATATGTATGTTTTTCGGAAGCAGAATCAAGGCCATTTCCATCGTCCTAAATGATAGACGTATGTTTTACAAAAGGGAGTAAGAAACTTCAAACAATCAGGTACGTTTGCTGCCTATACCTATCAAATATTCACATGTTTTTATAAATACCAAAATCTCGTAATATGCAGGTGTTTAATGAATCATTTTCAAGCATTATTTTGTCACACAATCCAGTGGACCCACCAGTTATCAATTGTCAAGGCTTAGACTCTTCAATTCACCCACGCGGTCTCAGGTCAGGCTTCTCGATCGGCCTTGGAGGTATACACCTATTCAATAATCGTATTATATATACGAGCTCATCAGTTTGGGGTTCCACTTTCAGACAATAATCCGTAACAGTTTTAACATAACTCCCTCTCCCGCTCATTTTGAAATAAAATGGATTGAAATGCGGCTACTCACTAGAAAATGAATTTATTTCTTTACAGTATAAGAGCATATGTATTGAGCTTCGGCTCATTATTCGAATGTTTTTGTGTTTTACGTTTTTAGGTTAACAAGTTATGAAGTCCTTATCTGACAACACCAAAAGGGGGCAAGAGGCCAAACGAATAAGTCTATATGAGTTCACAGTGATACTGCGAGAAGCCATTGGTTGTTAGAGTGTAAGCTATGTGGTTTGCTGAGCGTCCTACAAGACTAAGGATGTCTGAATGGTGTACCATTTGGTTTGCATGTAAGTTAGAATATATTTTGATACTTACATTAAGTAAATCAGCTGAGCATCCTTCTAGGATGACGGTAACATCCTAATCCGGGTGCTTTCGCAATATTGTCCCCTACTGGTTAATTAATTATGACTAATCATGAAATTAAAAGTTGGGGCATTACAGATACCACTTCTGTAACGCCCCAACTTAATCACCTTCTAAATACCTTTATTAATAAGCATTATGAGTTAGCAAAATACCTTTATTAATCAAGCTAAAGCATTATCGCCATCAAGCTAAAGCATTACCGCCATCCCTTGGAGAAAGGACTATAGATAGAGACGTAGAGTCGACCAGATAGGTAACATCCACTGATTACAGTATTTACACCCAGCAAGGTCTAATATTGTTATTCAACATTCCAAATTAGGCACTAACATAATGATTTAATCAGATCTCGTAAAGGCTGCACATGTACCCCAAACATAAGCAAGTTTCCAAGCCCTTAAGATGAACAACTAGGGTAGAGAATTAGTAATCACTGCCATGACCCACTTCTCCTGGACCCTTAGCTTCTCCTGGTTCCTGTTTAACCTTAAGTTGCTTCTCCTTCCCTAATTAGTTTGAAAACATAAAACAATAGGAAAAGCCACAACTCAATATGTTACCCTTATACGGTTAAATAATTATTTACAAAGGCATCAGTGAGCGTGTGCGCAATGTTAAAATTGTGCTTTGTAGATGTCTTTAGAGGAATGTCGTATTCAAAGATCAATTATTAACTATTACTCGGCTTGGACTAGGATCCGAATCTGTGAACAGTAGTTATAACATCAATGAACAATGAACTATGAGTTTCCCGTTTAATGCAAAGGGCCCAAATTATGAATTCTACTAACATAAACTATGAACATTGAGCATTAAACATTAAAAAATTCCACTGAACGATGAATAATGAAATGGGCCCTTAAGGTTCCACTGACCAAAGAAAACTTGGTAATATTAGGAAACATAAACTTAAACATCTTTCAAGGGTACAAGTGATAACGTACCTTTAATGCTTATTTTGTTTCACAATCAAGTTAAGCTTCGCGTCTCCTGTCTCAAGGATAACTCGATTAGGCTCTATTTTAAAAGGGTCATTATTTTGCGTAAGTTTTAGATCTTGCTAGACATATTCTTAAACATTATAGTGGACTTTGATATATTTTATTTTGTTTAGTAAGGTTTGATACGCTAGCAAACTCGCAATTCTTCTCTTTTCTCTTTCCGAAGGTGTTTGATTTTAAAATAAGTAAATTGAGAATCCCCTCCGCAAATGGTCATTCCCACCTATGGAAATAACCCTTCTTTGTGAACATCTCTATTAGAATCCCCTCTTCCTTTCTCTTGCCCTTATTAACTAGTTCAAACCATGTTGCTGGTAACCAATTTACAACCTTAACCAATTAGAGTTACCTCATTGTTCTACCTAATCCAAGATTACATATATTTAGAGGAAATTCCGCGACATTGTAATTTCTTAAAT
>JAKOGI010001209.1:225000-285303 GCA_029747015.1 Carnegiea gigantea
ATATTAACGTTTAGACTTCTTATAATGACTTTACTGGTACTACTTATCATAATCTACTACTTATATCATAAATATTATATTTTCTGTGATTAGAGGTCCACCATGCTTTGTAAGATAATTAAAACTTAATTAGAGAGTTTTGACAATTACCTGAACTTAGTCAGTGTTGGACTCTGGCGTTCCTCTAATTTCTAGTTTACAGAGATTGTTAAGCTCAATCATACCTTCTTTAGATAAGGCACAATATAGATTCGTTTCGTTTCGTTTCCTACATCGAAGCATAGTTGCTAATCAAATTTTTGGTATTTTTAAGGATAGTGAAACTTTAATCTAGAAATCATAATATTTAAGATATAAGATTCGATTGAATAACGTTCCTTAGTAGGAAACTTTTTTTACTGAAAGCTTGAAAGTGAAAATATTACAACGAAAAGATTGAAGGGGGACTTAAGCTACTAAGATCATTACAGAAAAATGGAGAATCCTAACTTCTCTTTTGATCAAGTATGCTCAAATGATCGTGTCCTTTCTCAGTACTTAGCCTCTCATTTTATAGAAGAGATGGACCACACAGGATGTCCTAATGGCTACAATACACACTAATATTTTCGCATGACTATAGTAGATAGCATTATTTTACTGATCTAACATTGAACAAAATAGTACAATAATGGTGCAAACCACTTTTCAGAGTCTTTAATTGCTGACAAGACTAGTCATCCATATTGAGATTTTGCATGCCTTCATCTCCAATAATGTGTTCCAGTTCATCATTATCCAGATAATCATCAAAATCTTCATCAAGTTGAAGATGCTCTGGATCTCATTTTTAAATAATTCATGAAGATTTTTTTCCTTTTTCTGATAAGAATTTTCCACCTCCAACTTCAAAGAGATAATCAAAGACATCTTCTGAAGTAACTCCTTCTACCTTGATATATTTACTAAACTTGTTACGATACACGAGAGTGATATTCCCGCAATGCATTAGTGTTCTTCCTTGTTCATATATTGCCCATATTTAATGATAAATGTTGTAAAAATCGATGGTTCCGGCTAATGTAGGATCACTAACTAATTGTTGTCGTTCTGAAAGCCATTCTTATCATTGATCATTGGGATCATCTAAATCAAATAGTTGAACAAGATAATGGCTTGGTTTGGGTTTTCCATTTTCATACTTAATTATTACACAATGTACATCCACATATAGGCTTCTAATGTGCGGAATTTTTGTTGGACATCCCAAAATGTAAGAATCCAATGGATTCTTCTGAACATGCATTGTTGAAACTTAGCCTGAGAAGAATGGATACTTCAGATTTGGGATTTCCATGAGGTAAACTACCATTCCATATTTCCGGGCTTTTATAACGGGAACATTTGAAGAGATTGAATTAGTTAGAAAACTAACACCACCAACTCTAGATTATCAGGAAAGTAGATTTGGTACTCCATGACTCCCAAATATCATAGGAATGATTATAATAGTAGCCGATGCAGGCTACATACCACTCATTGAACCATTTTCCTTGAACATGATAACTTTTTTTTTCTTGGATATCATAAGGACACCATAGGTAATTAATTTGTAACTCTAAAAGGCTTAATCTTTGTTCTATTAGATAAGCAGAAGACAGTAGACCAAAGTATGATATACTTTTTATATGAAATTCCAGTCCATAAGAATTTTACTAGAAGGAAAAACCTATTCTAGTAGTAATGGAAGTTCATTTTTGATTTCCTCCTTCTCCAGCAGGAGTTCTACTCTGATGATCACCATTGGCGAGTTTATGAGTTAAACTATCTACCAGAGAATTCTTTGTTCCCTGTATATGTTCAATAGAAAAGGAAAACTGATTAAACTATAATTATCAACGCAAAGTTGCCCTTACACTTGAATATTTGATAAATTCTTTTTTCACAAAACTAAGTTTTCTTTGCAATCAATTCGAATAAGAAAAGGTTTTGGAGCCAAAAAAATTAAGAACTTTTTAATTCCCCTTATAACTGCAAGGATTTCTTTTTCCATCATGGGATAGTTGTATTCTACTTTATTAAAACTCTCACTGTAATATTTGTAGAGTTTTTCACCTTCTTTGATTTTGAGTACTGCACTCCAGTGCTCATTGCTGGCATCTATGTCAAGAATTAAATCACCTCCTTCATTAGGAAAATAAAGAACAGGAAGATTTTTATACATCTTTTTGAAGTTTTAAACACTTTTTGAATCACTAGGGGGTCTATGTCCAACTTACATCTTTCTTAAGTTTCTGCTGCAATGGTTTTCTCAATTTAGCTAAGTTTTTGATGAAATATGAGGTAGAGGTAAGACATCCAAGAAACCTTTCCAATTTGCTTCCTATTTTCAATCTTTTCAGGAAAATTTTCTATTTTTTCTGGAATATGCTTTTGTAGGATAATTTGTCTAACTTTTATCTCTAGATCTAAAAACTCAATTTCTTGTTCAGCATAAATGCACTTATTCTTATCAAGAATAATAACATGATTAATGCATCTTTGAGTGACAACTAGGATATTATCTTTTTGTTGTTCTATGGTCTTTGAAAAGACAGGGATATCATCAATGTAAACTAGGCAACTATGATCAAGATCTTTAAAGATGTTACCCATTCTTATTTGGAATATTTGAGATGTATTTTTAAGTCCAAATGGCATGATTATCCACTCATAATGTCCTTAAGGAGTACTAAAAGTAGTTAAAGGAACGCTTTCTTCATCCATTTTAATTTGTCAGTATCCGCTTTTGTAATCCATTCTCAAGAACCAAGAGGTTCCTTAAATTCTGTTGAAAAGGATTGTTTTGTTATGAATATAATAACTATGAAAGACGGTACTATCATTAAACTTTTTGTAATTGATCACCATTCTTGCTTTTCCTCTTTTTCCCCAGCATGATTTCTTACTATTAAAGCGGGTTGATGTGAGGACTCTTGCTATTTATGGTTAATAATTTGTCAAGAAGTTCGCTAATTTGTTTATCAAATTTTTGGATACCCTGGAGTGTATGCACCATTTGTTTAACTCGAATAATAGTGTTTTGATTTAACAAAATAATCTTTGCAAATGACTTATCTTTATCCTAAAATTTCAGAACATTGTCAGAATAGAGTTCTTTACATAATTGCTCCAGTTGTTTAGTAATCTGCTCTTTAATAGATAACTCAAGTACTGAGGTTGTTAGTTGTAATGCCCCGCACAAAAGTGGATAGGCGTGTCACCACTGTAGATGTCCCACTAGAAACACCCACAAGGCTATATAAACTACTTAACCATACTTAACCTATTAATAGGTGGTAACAGCAGCAGCTTTTATCGAAATCTAACTAAAGTTGGGTTGGACGATTCTAAAACATGCTTTTTATACATACTTAAACCATATTCTTATAGTCTTACAGATATGCGAACCAAAAATACATTTAGAACTGCATTTACTAAACATAATCCGTAACCTAAACATACAATGAGGCTTGCATCCCCAACTAGGCTTTGCAAAGGTATCTCATGGGTAGCTAGCTTAGTGCTCTGGTGATCCTTTTTTTTTTTTTTTTTTTTGCTTCCAAAAAACCTGAAAAATGGTGAGGTTATGAGCTCCTAAGCACAGTGAATAACTTTTACCTTCTCCGTTGTTACACTTTGCACATTAGCAGTTAATACAATAATAATCACACAATATACATATCAGATGATATATAAACAGAACATATCATATAGCATATACAGGGCGATAATAGAACATGCTTATGCTTTAGAAATCGAAATAAACTCATATTTTTCACCTCCAACATGCTCCGGAACTTCGCAAAACACACACACGTATATGTGTCATAAGGTGGGCAATTTGAGTAACTGTCCCATACAAGGTAGGATTCAAGGACCCCCGTTTTCACTTAAGTCCCTTAACAAACTCTGCTGTTAGTATATTTACTAAACTGACCATGGTTGTCTCATACCAACCATGTCCTTTGGGCTCCTAATCCTCACTGAAGCTTAAAAGAAAGCAAAGCCTTCTAATCAAGCTAAAGGCCTACCCATAACCATACCTGACACATACATAAAGCATACTTCTTTCAAAAGTCCGCAAATTTGCTATCCACACATAATATATTTCTTTAAATGTATTTGTCAATCACACATATGCTTCAAAATCAATCATAATTTCATAAATATCCTGAATGATCCTTCAAATCCAAAACCAAATCCAAAATCCAATTCCAAACTGAAACTAATTTCTGAACATATCCAAAGTCTAAATCCAAGCCAAAACCAATTTTGTAACATATCACATATTATTAACTGAATGCAAAACTTTTTTTAGTTTAGGGGAAATCAACGCATGACTCACATAATGAACCATCACAATATAAGGGTGACGCACACATCTTGACGGCCTAGCTGCAATTCACTCATATGGTTCCAACCGATAGTGGACTAGCTGCAACTCATTCATATGGCACCTAATCAGACATCCAATGTTCTAAAGTACATAGATATCCTCAAATCATGAACTGTTGAGTCCAATTCACATGCTAGAGTACCAGGGACCCATATAGCTCCCAAATGACACAAATTGAGGAGTCAATTGGCGGACCGGGAAACGCCCACTCAAGGTACCAACCAATAACTTCCACAGCTCCAAACACAAAGACAACTACTTCAATGGCCATAGCTCTAGAACGCTCTGCAATAGCCCTAAGTAAGACATGACTTATTTTTCCAAAAAAATGCAATTTAGTTATGTCATACTCGTACTACCATAACTTATTATCTTCAAAGAAACTTTTATTCACATCATATACCAAAATATAACCAAGACATAATCCAACTCAATATGGTTTTCACAAACTTCCTATACTCCTATACACAATCAGAATATTTAGGAAGCTTAAAAATGGCTTTCCAGATCTAATTTTACGGATTAGACATACAAATAGTCCATAATTACATTAAACAAGATAACTTGACACAAAAATTCATAACTCGGAGAATGCACATCCAATCTTCACAAAATTTTGAAGGAAATTGATAAATAATATATAGATTCTAACATAAATATTTCAAGATTTTTCTTCGGAAAAGTAATTCCCACAAATTCAAATAGTAAGCCAAAATTATCGAAAATCTGAGAATTAAGCTCAAAAATTCATAATTTATAGCATACACAACCCAAATTCACAAAAATTTACAAGCAATAACCCAATAGCATGAGGAATCTACAGTAATATTTTCATAGTTTTTCTCCAAGCAAATCCTTTAAAAAAAATTAAAACAGTAACCGAAACTATGCAGAAAACCGTGCAGTTTCAATCAAACATTCATAACTCCTAAATACACATCCCAAATTTATGAACATTTACAGACAATTTTTGAACATGACAGCTATCCTATAGTAAAAATTTCAGAATTTTACGCATAGCCAAGCATTCGTAAAAATTCAAACAGTGCAAGAATTCTGTAAAAATCCAAAAATTAATCTTGTTTTCTACCACTTTGTTCTTCCAATACAAGCAATCAAACTAAATATCCATACTTTAGCATATATATAAACAAATCTACAGCATACCTATCAATCTTTAACATCCATATAACCCAAATATCACAAATAAATATGAAACTTTTAGGGTGGGTTTCTAAGTAGTGAAAGTAGTCTTCTAATCTATCAAACCCTAAAAATATCAAATTCATAATTCCAACTTGCAATTAAATCCTCAAATTCAAGTATAAATCATTCGAATAATCATCCCCTATTCAATTTTAGGTTGAAGAAAGCAAAAATTACTCACCTTTGTTAGCAATCAAAATCAAAACCCAAATTTTGTTTTCCTTCTTCTCCTCCTCCTCCTCCTTCTCCTCTTCCTCTTCTTCTTCATCTTCTTCTTCTTCTCTTTCCTCTCCTCTCTCTGTGCGTGGGCACGTTTGTGTTTGGGGGAAGAAAGCAGTGAAATCCCTTTCTTTTGTTTTCACGTGATCTAATAAAACTCATCCCCTTTTCTTTTTCCTTTTTTTTGTACAAAAACTACTAACAAGGAATGCATCTACTTTTTCCCCAAATAGAATAACAATAACTTAAAACACACATGTGCCTAAAATAAAATGCGTAAAATATACACACAAATTACATATTGAATATAAGTCAAAATAAGCAACAAAAATTTCGAGGCATTCTTCCCCCCATAAAATAGGTTTTGTCTTTGAAACTTATCGTCGCCAATTTTCTAATCTCAAGCTCCAACTTAAACAAAGCCATATTATAAATCAAGGTCATGCAGAACACACATAAAGCACAGAATCACACATATACACATCATCAAACAGATAGCCAATCACGTGCGCACAGACCCTAAAGGTAAGAGGTTGCAGGATTATTGCTCTGATATCACTTCTGTAACGCTCTGCCTGAAAGCAGGCAGGGGCATCACCACCATGGATGTCCCACTAGAGACACCCACAAGGTTATCTAAACTTCTTAACCATACTTAACCTATTAATAGGCGATAGCAGCGGAAGTTTTTATCGAAATCTAACTAAAGTTGGATAGGGCGATTCTAAAACATGCATTACGTACATATTTGAACCATATTCTTAATAGCCTTATAGATATGGGAACCAAAAATATATTCAGAACTACATTTATAAAACATAATCCATAACATAAATATACAACGAGCATCCCCAACCAGATTCTGCAAAGGTACCTCATGGGTAGCTTAGTGCTCTTGTGATCCCTTTTTTTTACTTCCAAAAATCTGAAAAATGGTGAAGTCATGAGCTCCTCGAGCCCAGTGAATAACTCTTACCTTCCCCGTTGTTACACTTTGCACATTAACCAGTTAATACAACAAATAATCCCACAATATACAAATCATATGACTTATAAACAAAACATATCATATAGCATATGGAGGGCGATAAGAGAATATGCTTATACTTCAGAAACCGAAATAAACTCATATCTTTCACATCCAACATGCTCCCGAACTTACAAAACACACACACATATATATGTCTTGAGGTGGGCAATTAGAGTAACTCAATCATACATATCCCATACTAGGTACGATTCAAGGACCCTCGTTTTCACTTAAGTCCCTAAACAAACTCTGCTGTTAGTCTATTCAGTAAACTAACCATGGTTGTCCCATACTAACCATGTCTTTTGGGCTTCTAATCCTCATTGAAGTTCAAAAGAAACCAAAGCCTGCTAAATCAAGCTAATGGCCCGCCCATAACTATACTTGACGCATACATAAAGCATATCACTTTCAAAAGTTCACAAACTTACTATCCACATATAATATATTTCTTTAAACGTATTTATCAATCACACATATGCTTCACAATCAATCATAATTTCATAAATATCTAAATGATTCTTCAAATCTAAAATCCAAATCCAAGCTGAAACTAATTTTATAACATATCCAAAGTCCAAATCTAAGCCAAAACCAATTTCATAATATATCACATATTCTTAACTGAATGCAACACTTTTTTTAGTTTAAGGGAAATTAACTCATGACTCACACAAATGAGCATCACAATATAAGAGTGACAAACATATCCTGGTGGCCCAGTTGCAACTCATTCATATGGTTCCAACCGACAATGTACCAGTTGCAACTCATTTATATGGTACCAACTAAGCACCCAATGCTTTAAAGTACATAGATATCCTCAAATCACAAACTGTTGAGTCACCTTCACATCCTGGAGTATCAGGGATCCATACGGCTCCCAAAAAACACAAACTGAATAGTCAATTGGCGGATCGGACAGTGCCAACTTAAGGAACCAACCAATGACTCACATAACTCCAAAGACTCAAAGACAACTACTTCCATGGTCATATCTCTAAAACGCTCTGTAATAGCCCCAGGTTAGATATGACTTCTTTTCCCAAAAAAAAAAAAAATGCGATTTAGTTATGTCATACTTGTATCACCATAACTTATTATCTTCAAAGAAACCTTTGTTCACATCATATACCAAAATATAACCAAGACATAATCCAACCCTAGATGGTTTCCACAAACTTCCAATACTCCAACACACAATCGAAATATTTAGGAAGCTGAACAATGGATTTCCATGTCTACTTTTACGGATTAGACATACAAATAATACATAATTACACTAAACAAGATTACTTGACTCAAAAATTCATAATTCAGAGAATGCACACCCAATCTTTACAAAATTTTGGAGGAAATTGATAAATAATATATAGATTCTAACATCAAATTTTCAAGATTCTTTTCTAGGCCAGTAATTACCACAAATTCAAACAGTAAGCAGAAATTATCACAAATATGAGAATTAAGCTCAAAAATTCCTAACTTATAGCATACGCAACCAAAATTCACAAAAATTTACAAGCAACAACCCAATAACATGAGGAATCTATAGAAATATTTTCATAAGCTTTCTCCAACCAAATCCTCCAACAAAAAATTAAAACAGTAACCGAAACTATGTACCAAAACAGGGCAGTTTCAATCGAAAATTCATAACTCCCAAAATACACATCCAAAATTTATGAAAATTTACAGACAATTTCCAAACATCACTGATATTCTACAGTACAAATTTAAAATTTTTCTCACAACAAATAGTTCACAAAAATTCAAAAAGCACGTGAATTCTGTAAAAATCCAAAAATTAATCTTGTTTTCTACCATTTAGTTCTTCCAATACAAACAATCAAATTAAATATCCATAGTTCAGCATATATATAAACAAACTCATAGCCTACCTATCACTCTTCAACATTCACATAACCCAAAAATAAAATACGTAAAATATACACACAAATTACACATTGAATATAAGTCAAAATAAGTAACAAAAATTTCAGGGCGTTACATCCTTCCCCCCTTAAAATAAGTTTCGTCCTTGAAACTTACCATCGCCAATTTTCTAATCTGAAGCTCCAACTTAAACAAAGCCATATCACATAGCATATACAGGGCGATAAGAGAATATGCTTATGCTTCAGAAATCAAATAAACTCTTATTTTTCACATCCAACATGCTCCTAAACTTCACCAAACACATACACGTATATACGTCTTGAGGTGGGCAATTAGAGTAACTCAGTCGTACCTCTCCCATACCAGGTATGATTCAGGGACCCTCGTTTTCACTTAAGTCCCTAAAAAATCTCTACTGTTAGTCTATTCAGTAAACTAACTATGGTTGTCCCATACTAGCCACGTCATTTGGCCACCTAATCCTCATTGAAGTCCAAAAGAAAACAAAGCCTACTAAATCAAGCTAATGACCCGCCCATAGACATATTTGATGCATACATAAAGCATATCTCTTTCACAAGTTCACAAACTTGCTATGCACATAGTATATTTCTTTAAATGTATTTATCAATCACACATATGCTTCAAAATCAATTACAATTTCATAAATATCCTAAATGATCCTTCAAATCCAAAATCCAAATCCAAGCTGAAACTTATCTTATAACATATCCAAATTCCAAATCCAAGCCAAAACCAATTTAATAACATATCACATATTCTTAAATGAATGCAAAACTTTTCTTAGTTTTGAGGAAATCAACTCATGACTCACACAAAGAACCATAACAATATAAGGGTGATAGATACATCCTGGCGGCCCCGCTTTAATGTGACTCATTCATATGGTTCCAACCAATAGTGGACCAGCTGCAACTCATTCATCTGGTACCAACTAGGCACCCAGTGCTCTAAAGTACGTATATGTCTTCAAATCACAAAGTATTGAGCCACATTCACATCTTGGAGTACCAGAGACCCACACAGCTCCCAAATAATACAAACTAAAGAGACAATTAGTGGGTGCGGCAGCACCCACTCCAGGTACCAATCAACGACTAGCACTGCTCTAAACACAAAAACAACTACTTTTATGGCCATAGCTGTGAACCCTCTGTAATAGCCCTAAGTAAGACATAACTTCTTTTCCCAAAAAAAAAAAGATGCAATTTAGTTATGTCATACTCATATTACTATAACTTATTATCTTCAAAGAAACTTTTATTCACATCATATACCAAAACATAACCAAGACATAATCCAACTCCAGATGGGTTTCACAAACTTCTTATACTCCAACAGACAATCAAAATATTTAGGAACTCAACAATGGCTTTCCATTTCTAATTTTACATATTAGACATACAAATAGTCCATAATTATAGTAAAAAGGATAACTTGACTCAAAAATTCATAACTCAGAGAAAGCACATCCAATCTTCTCGAAATTTTGGGAGAAATTGATAAATAATATATAGGTTCTAACATCAAAATTTCAATATTTTCTCCAGGCTAGTAATTCCCACAAATTCAAACAGTAAGCCTAAATTATCGAAAATCTGAGAACTAAGCTCAAAAACTCATAACTTACAGCATGCACAGCCAAAATTCACAAAAATTTACAACTAATTACCCAATAGCATGAGAAATCTACAGTAATATTCTCATAATTTTTCTCCAAGCAAATCCTTCAAAAAAAATTAAAACAATAACCGAAACTATGCACCAAAACAGTGAAGTTTTAATCAAAAATTTATAACTTCCAAAATACACATTCAAAATTTATGAAAATTTACAGCAATTTCTGAACATCATCGATATTCTACAATAAAAATTTTCGAGTTTTTCGCACAACCAATAATTCACAAAAATTCAGACAGTACACGAATTCTGTAAAAATCCAAAAATTAATCTTGTTTTCTACCACCTTGTTCTTCCAATACAAGCAATCAAACTAAATATCCATAGTTCAGCAAATATACAAACAACCTCATAGTATACCTATCAATCTTCAACCTCCACATAACCCAAAAATTACAAATAAAGATGAAACTTTTAGGGTGGGTTTCTAAGTGGTGAAATTAGCCTTCTAATCTATCAAACCCTAAAAATATCAATTTCATAATTCCAACCTTCAGTTGAATCCTCAAATTCAAGTATAAATCATTCAATTAATCTTCCTCTATTCAATTTTAGGTTGAAAAAAGTAAGAATTACTCACCTTTATTAGCAATCAAAATTAAAACCCAAATTTTGTTTTCCTTCTTCACTCCTCCTTCTCTTCTTCTTCTTCTCCTTCTTCTTCTTCTTCTTCTCTTTCCTCTCCTCTTTCTGTGCATGGGCACGTTTGTGATTGGGGGAAGAAAGCAGTGAAATCCCCTTCTTTTGTTTTCATGTGATCTAAAAAAACTCATCCTCTTTTCTTTTTCCTTTTTTTGCTGCCTTTTCCCTTTCTATCTCTTTTCTCTTTTTTGGTACAAAAACTACTAACAAGGAATGCATCTACTTTTTCCCTAAATAGAATAACAATAACTTAAAACACACATGTGCCTAAAATAGAATGCGTAAAATATACACGCAAATTACATATTGAATATAAGTCAAAATAAGTAACAAAAATTTCGGGGCATTACATGCTTCCCCCATAAGATAAGTTTCGTCTTCAAAACTTGCCATCGCTAATTTTCTAATCTCAAGACGTAACTTAAACAAAGCCAAATTATACATCAAGATCATGCAGAATGCACATACAGCATAGAATCACACATATACACATCATCAAACAGATAGCCAATCACATGCGCACAGAACCCTAGAGGTAAGAGGTTGCAGGATTATTGCTCTTATACCACTTCTGTGACGCTCTGCCATAAGCGAGCAGGCACGTCATTGCCGTGGATGTCCTACTAAAAACACCCACAAGGCTATCTAATTTCTTAACCCTACTTAACCTATTAATAGGCGATAGCAGAGGAGGTTTTTATCGAAATCTAACCAAAGTTGAGTAGGGCGATTCTAAAACCTGCATTACATAAATACTTAAATCATATTCTTAATAATCTTATAGATATGTGAATCAAAAATACATTTAGGACTACATTTACTAAATATAATCCATAACATAAACATACAACAAGGCCTGCATCCTCAAGTAGATTCTGCAAAAGTATCTCATGGGTAGCTAGCTTAGTGCTCTTGTGATCCCTTTTTTTTTGGTTACTTCCAAAAACTTGAAAAATGGTGAAGTCGTGACCTCCCCGAGCCCAATGAATAACTCTTACATTCCCCGTTATTACACTTTGCACATTAACCGGTTAATACAACATAGAATCCCACAATATACATATCATATGACATATAAATAGAATATATCATATAGCATATAGAAGGCGATAAGAGAACATGCTTAAGCTTCATAAATTGAAATTAACTCATATCTTTCATATCTAACATGCTCCCGAACTTTACAAAACACACACAAGTATATATGTCTTGAGGTGGACAGTTAGAGTAACTCAATCATACCTGTCCCATATCAGCTACAATTCAAGGACCCTCGTTTTTACTTAAGTCACTAAACAAACTCTGCTGTTAGTCTATTCACTAAACTAACTATGGTTGTCCCATACGAACCATGTTCTTTAGGCTCCCAATCCTTACTAAAGTCCAAAAGAAACCAAAGCCTGCTAAATCAAGCTAATGGCCTGCATAACCATACTTGACGCATACATAAAGCATATGTCTTTCAAAAGTCCACAAACTTGCTATCCACACATAATATATTTCTTTAAACGTATTTGCCAATCACACATATGCTTCAAAATCAATCACAATTTTATAAATATCCTGAATGATCCTTCAAATCCAAAACCAAATCCAAAATTCAATTCCAAGCTAAAACTAATTTCATAACAAATCCAAAGTCCAAATCCAAGGCAAAACCAATTTCATAACATATCACATATTATTAACTGAATGCAAAACTTTTTTTAGTTTAAAGGAAATCAACTCATGACTCACACAATGAACCATCACAATATAAGGGTGACACACACATCTTGGTGGCCCAGCTGCAACTCACTCATATGGTTCCAACCGATGGTGGACCCGCTGCAACTCATTCATATGGTACCAACTAGACACTCAATGCTCTAAAGTACGTAGATATCCTTAAATCATAAACTGTTGAGTCACATTCATATGCTGGAGTACCAGGGACCCATATAACTCCCAAATAACACAAATTGAAGAGTCAATTGGCGGACCGGGAAGTGCCCACTCGAGGTACCAACCAGCGACTCACACAGCTCCAAACACAAAGACAACTACTTCTATAGCCATATCTCTAGAATGCTCTATTATAGCTCTATATAAGACATGATTTCTTTCCCCAAAAACAAAAATGCAATTTAGTTATGTCATGCTCGTATTACCATAACTTATTATCTTAAAAGAAACTTTTATTCACATCATATGCCCAAATATATCCAAGATATAATCCAACTCCAGATGGTTTTCACAAACTTTCTGTATTCCAACACACAATCGGAATATTTAGGAAGCTCAACAATGGCTTTCCCATCTAATTTTACGGATTAGACATACAAATAGTCCATAATTACACTAAACAAGATAACTTGACTCAAAATTTCATAACTCGGAGAATGCAGATCCAATCTTCATGAAATTTTGGAGTAAATTGATAAATAATATATAGATTCTAACATAAAAATTTTAAGATTTTTCTCCAGTCTAGTAATTCCCAGAAATTCAAACAGTGAGCAAAAATTATTAAAAATTTGAGAATTAAGCTCAAAAATTCCTAACTTATAGTATACACAACCAAAATTCACAAAACTTTACAAGCAATAACCCAATAGCATGAGGAATCTGTTAGTAATGTTCTCATAATTTCTCTCCAAGCAAATTCTTCAAAAAAAAAGTAAAATAGTAACCGAAACTATGCACTAAAATAGGGTAGTTTCAATCAAAAATTCATAACTCTTAAAATACACATCTAAAATTGATGAACATTTACAGAAATGTTCAAACATCATCGATATTCTATAGTAAAAATGTTAGAATTTTTTGCATAGCTAATAATTCACAAAAATTCAAATAGTACACAAATTTTGTAAAAATCTAAACATTAATCTTGTTTCCTACCACTTTGTTCTTGCAATACAAACAATCAAACTAAATGTCCATAGTTCGGTATATATATAAACAAATTCACAGCATACCTATCAATCTTTAACATCCACATAACCCAAAAATCATGAATAAAGATGAAAATTTTCGGGTGGGTTTCTAAGTGGTGAAAGTAGTATTCTAATCTATCAAACCCTAAAAATATCAAATTCATAATTCCAACCTTCAATTGAATCCTCAAGTTCAAGTATATATAAATCATTCAAACAATCTTTCCCTATTCAATTTTAGTTGAAGAAAGTAAGAATTCCTCATCTTTATTAGCAATCAAAACCAAAACCCGGATTTTGTTTTCCCTCTTCTTCCTCCTCCTCCTCCTCCTCCTTGTCGTCTTCTTCTTCTTCTTCTTCTTCTTCTTCTTCTTCTTCTCTTCTCTCTGTGCATGGGTGTGTTTGTGTTTGGGGGAAGAAAGCAGTGGAATCCTTTTCTTTTGTTTTCACGTGATTTTAAAAAAAAATCTCATCTCTTTTTCTTTTTCCTTTTTCTTCGCCCCCTTTTTCCTTTCCATCTCTTTTGCCTCTCTCTCTCTTTTGTTTTTTTGGTACAAAAATTACAAACAAGGAATGCATCTATTGTTTCCCCAAACATAATAACAATAACTTAAAACACACTTGTGCCTAAAAATAAAATGTGTAAAATATACACACAAATTACATATTGAATATAAGTCAAAATAAGTAACAAAAATTACATATTTATTATATCCCTCTAAATATACATTTATTGGGTTATAGATGCTATTCGGATTTGTGTTGGTGACTTCATAGCATATCTCCATAGTCATGCTTTTGAATAATTCATCTTCATAGATTGCTTCACTAACAATTCTTATTTTGTACCCAATGACTTTCCTATCTAAACTTATACTTCGGTCTACACTGTGTCTTGAGGATTCAAAAGTCATTCTACTCATTTCACTTGTCATACTAATTGTATCATCTTCCTTAAACTCTTCTTTAGCTGATGAGGACCCTTCTCTCCATTATGATCTTGCACTTATGCTTCTTAACAGTTGAGGTTTGATGGTAATTTTACCATTCTCATCAATTTTTATTACATTTTTCTTATTGTTTTTAATGGGATTAGCAAAGTTAGATACCCAAGACCTATCAATTTTTATCTCCCGTGAATTGGATTTTATCCATTAGATTTTTTGCAAAGAGGTAAGACTTTCAAATTTCTCTGCCTCTATCATTGTTACCTTAGTCTTTGAATCTATAGTATTATCTAGTTTGTAGATATCCATCCCAACTATTTTTATCCTAAGGGATAAGAAATTTTTAGTAAATTCATCCTTTAGGTTCACATAACATCCCGATCGACAATTGAATCTTACTGGTCCATTATATAAATTGGTCTTAATTCCTATAATAATTTGATTATTAAATTTTATATGTTTGATATCACAGAGCAAAACATAAAGATTAATATCTTTGCTATAATATTGTAATGGAGTGATTTGCACTTAAACACTTCCAACATACATATATCTATACTTTCTATCCTTATTATGCTTAAGGATATTTTTCCAATTGATGAGATTAACTTCTTTTACATCACATTCACAGTCTTTGATTTCTAGGCCTCCTTCTATCATTTTACATACATATTTGCTCTTTGATTGAAAGATTGAGTTTTCATAGATCATATCCTTTTGAATTATGGGAAGGATCCAATCTCCTTTGGCTTCTTCATTCTCATTATCTACCACATATGCTTCTCCTTGAAGATGACCGAGGCTAATCGGACTACTTTCCATCATATGACTAGTTTCTTCATATTCATCCTCCAGTACAACTTTAACAATTCCCTTGTTGTTATTCAGTGCTAGATCTAGTGTTTCTTCTTCACTAAGCTCAAAATAATTTAGGCTATCCAGACTTCAATCAACTTATTATTCTTCCTATTTTTGCATTCGTTAGCATAATGTCCTACTTTTCTGCATGCCCAACATTTGCAATAGCTTTTTCCTATAGGAGAATAGGCTACTTTCCTTAAAAAATCTTTGTTTTTTAAGGACTTGGTTTGTTACAATATTTTCTTTTATATTTCTCTCCCCTTTGCTTGTTAAAGCTCTTTTTTTTATAAAATTTTTCTTTTCTTCTCCTTTCAGGTTCTTTTCTCCCATTGGCGAGGATTATCCTAACAAGTTAAAAATTGCTTTTTTATTTTCTTTTGCTTTTGCAGATTGAGATACTGACCATTGATCAGTTTTCTTAGGCAAGAGATTCTTGAACCAAAGGTATTAATAACATCTGCATTTTCAAGCAATGCAATGTACTTTTCATTGATTATAAAATTGATCGGATTTGGTAATTTATTATAAAATATACCAAGATTGGTCTCATATGCCAAATTTTATAATAGTATTGACTAAATTCAGCAATACAATTTATCTTTCTTTACTATTCTCTAGCCTTTTCTTTAGAATCAAGTTTAGCTCCGATGAATTCAGTTTTAATTGCATTACATAGATTTTTGAACATTGCAGCTGGTATTTCCATAATTCTTAATGCATTTTTACCATCCTCGTTTAATGAATCATATGAGTCAAATACAGTGCCAGAAAAACTATGTTTGATATAGTTTAGAAAATTTGTAGCAGTCCATGTAGTATTCAAATTTAGGGCACTATTCATGCCTTTTTCCAATGCTCATATATTTCTTCTCTATTACGAGCTCCATTGATATTTAAAATATATCGTGTTTGGCTAATTAGAATAAGGTCAATCTCTTCAAAGGTCGTGATTTTACTTGGGATAAACCCAAAGGAAAAATTAGTTATACGTCCTACTAGGACATATCTATGCCTCATAAAATGGGTATTTATTCTAAAAGTCTCACCAAATTTCTCAGGCTTAGGTATTACATTGTTAACTAGATTGGACTCAACTTCATCTATGTTAAGTTGTCCTCCAATCTCATTAATCTCATCATCAAATATTATTTGATCATATTTTTTTTATCAAGTATTGTACGATAATTTCAAGTGGGAAATAAAATGCCGCAAGTATACAACTATCATCGCATTACTTGAGGATCGTCTCCACAGGGACGAGGATGAGATTAAGGTCACTAGGTAAAATTAAACAAGTATAGTAGACTAAACTAACAAGAATCAAACAAATAATGACAAGAACAATTAACTCAAGTCCCAATTAATCTATCGCTTGACCATAATATTTACGATTACCAACTAGAACTCACTAAAACAAACTAACAAATGATAACATTCGCCAAGCTGGCCTAACTTAAATGAACTCATTGCCGAATCCCAAAATGGAAGCAAACCTTAAATCAACCCAATAAACATAAACAGAGGTACAGGGAGAGGAATTCAGGATAGAGCAGAGGCATAAACAACTCAATCTAACTTCCATAAACAATTAATCAGCCTTCCAACCTATTCTTCCAAATCCGAAAGCACAACATCAGAATAACAGAGCAACAAGCAACAAAAACCCAAATCAACTCATCCTGAATAAATAAAAACGAAGCACCAGAGAACCAAATAAAATCTCAGAACATAATAAACAAAAATCAACTAACGTCAACCAACAAAATCAACTCAACAAAATCACCTCAACAAGCACACCCTAGCAAAACCTAATTAATTCATAAGCACCAAGGGAACATCAGAACAAACGTCAACAAAAATCTAATTGAATCCGAATAAAGCAACCTCCGAACAGAGCATAAGCAGAATCGACTCCAGGGGAGGGGAATTTCGGGATTTTTAGCCACATTTTGCTAAAAGAATTGCAAGAGATTAAGCATAGAAATCAAATCAAATTCATGACCATGAGCAGAATGTAGTTGAGCTCCTGGTTTTGAACAAACAAAAACAGAGCAAAAACAGGGCCTCAAACAGTGTAACAACCGCCCTTAGAATCGAGCCCAACTCTGAAAATTTCACAAAAGCCTTGCGAAAACAACTCAGAATTGACAAAATCTAGCCTAATTACATTAATTTGAAGCTAAAGCATGGGTTTGAAAACGAAATAGCTGAAACGAAAACAAACCCTAAGTCACTAATTACTAAAATTACAACCAAAATACCCTCAAATTAAACCTAAAACTTGAAACTTAAACCTAGACTAAAACCTAGATTATAACCTAATTGATACCTAATTGCGCTGCTGCCTCTGATTTATACTCAGCCCTATTTCGATTTCCACCCTTGGTGAGGAATGACATGGACGGTTGGATGATGATCCTGTGCCGGCGATGTGTGGAGCGTTGATGGTGATGCTGGTGAAGGTGGGTGGTGCTGTGAGCGAGAGAGAGAGAGAGAGAGAGAGAGAGAGAGGGAGATGAGGAGATGAGGTAGAGAGATGGTCGAATAATGAAGAAAGGGGGAGGGTCAGGCTTCTGGGTTTTTTTGGGGGGTCTGGGGCCGAAAGGGAAGAGAGAGAAAATGAGAAATAAAAGGGGGGGAGGTCATGCGCCATGCACGTGGGGTTTGGGGGATTTTTTAGGTTTTCCTCTTATTTTTTTCTTTTCTTTGGTCTAAAAAAAAGAAAATAGGCTTAAGGATTGGGTTGGATTTGAGTAATCTGGCTGAATGCTTTATTTTCGGCATTTTTTCATCATTTTTTCACATTTTTTGCAAATTATTAAATACCTACAAAATAAAATCAAATCAAATAAAAATCAAAATATAACAATTATTTTGAGCATAAATCTGGTGTAAAGATATCGTAAAAATAGCACATTTTAAGCACAAACAAATACCCTCACACCAAGATTTTGCTCGTACTCGAGTAAAATAACTAAACTATCTAAAAAGAAATAGAACATAAGAGAAAAGCAAAGCCTAACTCACTGTCGTAGAAATCACGATTGCATTTAGCATATGCAACAAGCCCTTTAAACCCCTCGGTTTTCCAAGTGGACAAGTGAGGTCTCATGAGGGCTTTCAAGTGAAATACCCACAAAATCCAAAAAGAAAATCAAAATTGAAAATCAAAAATCTTTTTGGTTTTTTTCTCAAAGCTAATAAGTACAAAATTAGGAAAAAAAAATATATACACATTCTAATCAACTAAATCACCCATGTAGGCAAGATATCAATCTGGATATAAATAGAATTTACTTCAAAGCCCTCTACCCCATAAATGACATCAAAATACTAATTTTCCACCCATTGTACATCAAGATTCTGAATCCATCCTAGTGTTTGTGTGCAAGTGTATTATCATCCCAAGGCTTAGGTTTACGAGAATCAGACTCAATCTCACTTGACTAACACAACTACATTATTGACATATTAACATTGGAAGCAAGCTTTCCCAGTAGCAGTATTGCCTCAAAGGGCAACGCCTAGTAGCACATGCCTTAAAGGGTAACGCCTAATAGCGCATGCCTCAAACGGATACTTGTCATTTCAAATTTTATTTCATCTTTTTTTTCTCTTCTTTATTTATTATTTTCATTCATTATTATTTTTATTCAGAGTAATCGTGTCACAAGTAAGTGAGAAAATCATTCATGAAAGCCTAAGACCTAAAGATAATGATGAATGGATAAACAAGAATTGGATTACACATCTATAATAAATAATTGGGGTTAGAATTAGGGCTTAGAATGACACACTGAGGCAGGAGACCTATCATGCACATCCTGCTTACATACAAGCTAATAATCAAAGCACACGGGATTTAAGCTAATCAGAAAGAGTACAAACGTCCCCAAAAACAAAAAAAAAAATCTTTTTGGATTTTTTTCAAAATTTTCAAAAAAAGTATATACAAATAGGCACCTCACCCTCACATCAAAGTCTCACAATATCCTCATTGTGGGAACTAAAGTACTAAAAAGCAATCACATCAGCTATACAACTGTAAAACCACATATGTATACAAACTAAGACACCAATACAAATCACAAATAAAACCAAAAACAAACACAAAATCACCAAAATCAAAATCTCAAAAGGAAAGCAAAAACAAAACTAACTCTAAAATAAACCAAACCACTAAATGACCAAAATCAAAACCAAACCAAAATAAAATAAGACCCAAACACAAAAAATCAAAAAGCCAAATAACTAAATAAATAAAAACCAAAACCAAAACCTAAAAGAATACAAAACCAATCAACACCGAAACAAACATAATCACCCAAAATAAAAACAAAACCAAACCAAGGACGTACTAAACACCAACCTAAATCAAAAGAAACCTAAAACAAAATAAAATACAAAAGAAAGAAAAGCTAAATACAAAACAAAACAAAAACACTAAAACACCAAAAAGGAAACAAAAAGAAACTATTAAACAAAAACAAAACCAAAGGACAGCCAAACCTCACTAAACTAAAGAAACAACACACCAAACCAAGAGAACAAAACACAAATTCAAGGAAACCAAACAATGAAATTAGAACATACACAAGGACAATCCTAGATATTCACAACTATCAAGTATTCACAAAATAATAACACAATCAAGGGTGATCATAGCCCACACGGCTCAACAAATCCCAAATTGCTCCTCAAGATCGATCACTTATACAATCACAGTCCTAAATATCCACAACTAAGTACGAAAAGAATAAAAGAGAAAACTTAGAATGCTCATACCATGTCAGGTGCAAAAGTACACCCAAGCTATACCTCTGGAAATCCGCTTAGCTAGAGGTCCTTGGAGCATCAGCCACTCCATATTAAGCTGAAAAGTGCTACTCAAATCAAAACTTGTCAAAGCACGGAGTAACTTATCAAACAAAGAAGTCCAACTCTCAATCACATAGAAACAGTGAAAAGCAGTGAGTTGGAGTCAGAAAGAGTACATCCACCTAGTCAATAAAGCACAAGTAAGGGCCTGCTGCAACTTATCAAATAGTTGAGCCCAATCAGAAAGGAAATGAACATACTCAATATGAGCCAGTATTGAGGTCATTGGCCTAGAAATTATATCGACATGAACGAGCAGTCTAGGCAAAATAGTGGGTGCAAAGTTCACAAGTCTATTAAGTCCAATATGCGTATGAGTTTGGTCTAAAGCAAAATTCTTAGTGGAAATGATCTCGGACTCAACAAATTCAGACTTGCAATATACAAAAAGGAAGTCAGTTTGGATGGGGTCAAAAGAGAATGACTTATAGTCAACACAAAAACCATCATCAGAACTTCCATGGATATCAAACTCACAAGAAAAAGATTCATATTCTACATACGGAATATTATGATCTAATTTAAATAGAAGGTCAGGAATGATGGGATCAAAAGAGAATGATTCATATTCAACATGAAAACTCACATCAAGACCTTCAGTAACATCAAACCCATATGAAAAAGATTTGTATTCTGCATAAAGAATATCATCATGAAAGTCCCAAATAGGGGGTTTAGTTACCTCATTGCATAACTCATGTGAAATATCTTCCTGTGACTCATCTAAATCACGAGGCTCAACTTCAGGTGCGACGCTTATATCTAACTCACTAACAGTATCAAATTTTCACCCACCTCAAACTCACAAAAGTCGTTTAGAGTAGTGGGTGGGTTGCCGAAACTAGGACATCATCAGTGATGCCCTTAGGTGAGCTAGTGTAGGGTACAAAGTCAGGTAATAGAGACATAGGAAGGTCACTCTCTTGATCTAGACTAGGCAAATACATGTCTTCATTCAAGCCAGGCCTAGTAGAATAAGAGGGTTCAAAATCATCATAGAGACTAATGTCAGGTTTAGGAGATCCTAAACTAGAATCAAGCCCACTATATGTCTCCTTATTTTGGTTAAAATATTGAGAACATGCAGCAATTCTCGCTTTCAAGGTCTCTATCATTTGATCAGTCATTTCATTAATCTTCTTTTCAAAACTTGAACATGTAGATCAACATAAGCACGATGAGGACAAGTATGAGCATCATGATCAGAAGATTCACAATAATCGCACAAAACAGGAAGCACTCAAGAATAAGATGGGTTATATGAATTCAGAAAGTGGTCTGGAGGGTAAGGATTAGCATGAAAACCATACTCTCCATGAGTTGGGTATCTAAAAGTCTCGTTAGCTTGTTCAAACGTATAGGTTTCCAAAGTTAGTTTTTGAAAGAAATTCCAAACTTCATCTTGAGTTTTAGATAATAATTCTATTAAACCTCCAGGACAAATTGACCTCACAAATTTTTCATTTTTCAAAATTATGATTCACTTGAGCACGATAATCATTAATCCTTGAAAGATAACTCCAAAAAAGTTCATACTCATATTACGGGAAATGGAGAACTGACATTTTGCTTTTAAAGTTTTTAAAGTTTTTCCAACTTTTAGGGGTTTTCAAGTTTTTCTTTTTTTTTTTTTTGGGATTTTAGGCTTTTCTAATTTTTATAGATTTTTGGATTTTTCACAAATGACCAAGTTAAGTAACAATTAATAATGAAATAAGAAAAGTAAGACAGAACATATGCAACTAATAAGAAAGTAGTTGAGAAAATAAAAATATGACCTAATCTCCTGCCAAAAACTTGTACGATAATTTCGAGTGAGAAATAAAATGCCGTAAGTATACAACTATTATTTTAGTACTTGAGGGTCGTCTCCACAGGGATGAGGATGAGATTAAGGTCACTAGGTAAAATTAAATGAGCATAGTAGACTAAACTAACAAGAATCAAACGAATAATGACCAGAACGATTAACTCAAGTCCCAATTAATCTATTACTTGACCATAATATCTACGATTATCAACTAAAACTCACTAAAACAAACTAACAAATGATAACATTCGCTAAGCTGGCCTAACTTAAATGAACTCATTGCCGAATCCCAAAATGGAAGCAAACCTTAAATCAACCCAATAAACATAAACAGAGGTACGGGGAGAGGAATTCAGGATAAAGCAGGGGCACAAACAACTCAATCTAACTTCCACAAACAATCAATCAGCGTTCCAACTATTCTCCCAAATCCGAAAG
Organism: Carnegiea gigantea; assembly: GCA_029747015.1. Taxonomy (NCBI): domain Eukaryota; kingdom Viridiplantae; phylum Streptophyta; class Magnoliopsida; order Caryophyllales; family Cactaceae; genus Carnegiea; species Carnegiea gigantea. The sequence continues at coordinate 247,967 of JAKOGI010001209.1, forward strand.
CACAAAATCAGAATAACAGAGCAACAAGCAATAAAAACCCAAATCAACTCATCCTGAATAAAAAAAAACTAAGCACCAGAGAACCAAATAAAATCTCAGAACATAATCAACAAAAATCAACTAACGTCAACCAACAGAAGCAACTCAACAAAATCACCTCAATGAGCACACCCCAGCAAAACCTAATTAATTCATAAGCACTAGGGGAACATTAGAACAAACGTCAACAAAAATCTAACTGAATCCGAATAAAGCAACCTCCGAACAGAGCATAAGCAGAATTGACTCTAGGGGAGGGGAATTTCACAATTTTTAGCCACATTTAGCTAAAAGAATTGCAAGAGATTAAGCGTAGAAATCAAATCAAATTCGTGACCATGAACAGAATGTAGTCGGGCTCTTGGTTTCGAACAAACAAAAATAGAGCAAAAACAGGGCCTCAAAAAGTGCATCAACCGCCCTTTAAATCGAGCCCAACTCTAAAAATTTCACACAAGCCTTGCGAAAATAACTCAGAATTGACAAAATCTAGCCTAATTACATGAATTTGAAACTAAAGCATGGGCTTGAAAACGAAATAGCTGAAACAAAAATAAACCCTAAGTCATTAATTACTGAAATTACAACCAAAATACCCTCAACTTAAACCTAAAACTTGAAACTTAAACCTAGACTAAAACCTAGATTATAACCTAATTGATACCTAATTACGTCGTTGCCTCTGATTTATACTCAGCCCTCTTTTGATTTCCACCCTTGGTGAGGAATGGCATGGACGGTTGGATGATGATGTTGTGTTGGCGATGTGTAGAGCGTTGATGGTGATGCTGGTGAAGGTGGGTGGTGCCGTGAGTTCGAGAGAGAGAGAAAGAGATGAGGAGATGAGGTAGGAAGATGGCCGAACAGCGAAGAAAGGGGAGGGTCGGGCTTCTGGGTTTTTTTGGGGAGTTTGGGGCCGAAAGGGAAGAGAGAGAAAATGAGAAATAAAAGGGGAGAGGTCATGCGCTATGCTCGTGGGGTTTGGGGGGTTTTTTTAGGTTTTTCTTTTATGTTGTTCTTTTCTTTGGGCGAAAAAAAGAAAACGGGCTTAAAGATTGGGTCGGGTTTGAGTAATCTGGCCCGATGCTTTATTTTCGACTTTTTTTCAATCATTTTCCCGCATTTTTTCCAAATTATTAAATACCTATAAAATAAAATCAAATCAAATAAAAATCAAAATATAACAATTATTTTGAGCATAAATTCGGTGGAAATATATCGTAAAAATAGCACATTTTAAACACAAACAAGTTTCCTCCCGATTTCTTCTTAAGGTAATACATTAAGATCCTCTAGTTAATTAGGTTCATCTGCTGATAGATTTCTTCTTCTAACTGGACATTATTTGTCTCTTCATTATCATCAAATAATATATCTTGTTTATCAACTATTGCACCCATAGTTTTATTTAATTCTTCTGAATTTTGTTCTTTATCAAACATATTCTATATTCTTCAAGATTAAACTGCTTATACTCCATCCTCTTCTTCTTACTCTACCTTCTCAGGTGATTTTCTAGTTAATTTTTCTCCTACTTCTTTTGAATTTTTATATCATGCAAAGAAAATGGAATTTTGATTTTTAGGTTTTGCAAATGATATTTATACTGAAATGGAGTACCGATACTTAAAATAGACTTTTCACTATGCCTAATTTTGTTAACTAAAGAAAGATGGATTACAGAAAATTGCTTCTTATTCTCCTTAACTTCAGTCTTAGTTTTAGTCAATTCAGCTTTTAATTCTAAAACTATATCAGTGATATAGCTTAATTGAGGTGTTGTTGAAGTGGTTCCTTCTGGTGAGTGTACAATGTGACAATAATTAGAAGCAGGACAAGAAGATGACGACTCAAGTATTAGACACAGTTAATTAGCTTAATCAATCATCAATTAGCTTAATTAGCTTAATTATTTTTGGCTACGTGGTTATGATACCAGATGAAAGAGGGCTTCGAGTAACACCTATGAGCGGAAAACCACATACACAAAATTAAATTTTTCAAAAGTAAGTTTTTAAGGATTTGAGTTAAAAATGAAAATTTTAAAAACTTTGGGTAGTTTTTGTTATTTAAAAAGTTAAGTTTGGTCACTTTTCTTTCCACAAAATATTTGCCCAAACTTTGTTGGGCCTCAAATATTTTCCCAAAATTGTCAGATCAAAAAAATATTTAGCCTATACCTCGATGGTCCATGATATAATTTATTTAAAGTTTCACCCAAATACATCCTTGTCTTCCACCCTATTCACTCATTTCTCTCCCTAAAACCCCACCTCTATTGTCAAGGTTGAAGGTAGTAGAGAAAGAAAGTTTATCAGTTAACCCTATTTCAACACAAATCAAGCTGGAAAAGGCAATTTGGAGCACAAGGATCTAAATTCATCAATTTCATCCAAGCAAGCACTTGCACCATGGGCCAAAAGAGTGGGTGAAGCCTCCACAACATCCTCCCTCCCAAAAAAGTCAACAAGGGCTTCTTCTTCTTCAAATCCATGAACAAAGAGCAAAGGTAAATCTGATGCCTTCCCCTTAGTCTTTCCACCAAGTACTTGAGGTTTCCAATTTGCTAATGATAAACAAAGAGTTAAGTATTAGCAATTAAGTACTGGTATGACTTGTGAGCAAAAGTATTGGCATGTGTATTCATCAAGAGCTTTAGGAATGTTGGATGACGTGGGTACCTTACTTGGTAAATTAGGCTGGCTTGATTATGTGGAAATAAAATATGTATCATATGATAAACTTGTGCTTGAATTCTTGAGTTCCCTTCATATGGATTGGGTTGGGTCTTATCGAGGCAATAAGGTGTTGATTACTTTTCACATGTTTCATATGGATCATCGAATGAGTTTGAGAGGGTTTAATGAACTTCTTTACCTCCTGGTGCATGTTGATGCCATTAAAGATGTCCTTACTCGATGAAACCCGACCCGGCTTGGTTAAGCATCACTTGTTCCAAGCATAAAACTTATAATGATATGTTTGGGAGGCTTCGAGTATTAGACTCGAGAAAAAACAAAGGCCACGAATATATGTAATATCAACATTCACTACTTACAATATTTGATGTCAAATATTATCTTCGAGCGTCAAGATAGCCAAAACATGTGCAGGAAAGTGAAGTTGTTTATTATTTGGTACGCTTGAGTGGCACGCATTTAGACACCTGTGTCTTTATCATTTACCATCTGATGGAGGTGGCCAAAATGACCCACCAAAATGTAATCGATGTTTAGGGCACTATCATCACTATAGCCCATGCATTGAATCCTAGGGGAAGCTTGGATCCCTTAAACCCCGTTTGTTAGGAGGGAGTCTTGACATTGCTACCTTGGGCTATATGACCATTATTGATACTAAAGGTAACACTTACAATTGCCCCACCACAAATGAATACTCTTCAATTTTCCCAATGTGGCGCGCATAACAATAGCTAATAAGAGTAGTTGGTCTTATGATAGGGTGATAATCCATGAGAAGGCGATGGGACAAGGTAGTGATTAGGGGTAAGATGATGATGAGGGTAAAGGTGAAGAAGGGGACCACAAAGGCTGAGAGGGGAATGAAATGCAAGTAGAGAATAAGCGCACACAACCACCCCAATTCTAACAACCATCTTCACTACAAATGGGGGGCTCCTTCTTCTAGGCTCGTGCAACATTTGATAGTGTATTCCTTCAATCTTGCTCCAACCTCCAAGTAGCTATAACCGGCCTACGAGAGGGTTATGCCAAGATCAGGCAAGATATTCACCGTATGATCGGGCATATGGATTCCATTGAGGAGGGTGTCACACATTTTAGAGATTTTGTTGACTACCAAGAAGCGAGGGAGTTGGGGTGGATGACATGAGAAGCAGAACAAGGCATAAGTGAGGCCCACGAATTAAAGGAGCGAAGAAGGATGAATAAGCTAGTTTGGCGATAATTAGAAGCCATATGACAGTTAGAAGAGCGATATTACACTTCTAAGGGTGGTCAAGGGAGTTCATTATCATTAGCTCCTTTTTCTTCGTACTTTTGGCCACCTCCCTGGCCTAATTGGGCCAATTGATCGTAAGTTGTATCCCCTACCCTTCACTTCCTCTTTATAGCATTTTGCTTTTTGGGGGAGGGGGCACTACATGTGAATATTTGACGTGGGTACTTCATCTAGGATAGATGGTTTCTTATGTGTATTTCTTTTTCCCCCATCCATTATTCTCTAATGTGGTGATGCTGTGGTAATGAGAATGCCATTTGAGGTGAACTTTGGTTGTGATTGACCACGATTTTAATTGTGTTAATTGGTTGTGAGTGTGAATTTCATGAATTGTGGATTTTGAATGTATTATTAATAAGCTTGTAGGAGCATATGCAATATATATAACTACACTTAGGATAGTTATTGCATTTGCATTGTAAATATGCATTCATCCATGATGATCTTGTATCCTCAATATCTTACAAGGTATTTTATTGCATTTGCATTGTAAATACACAATCATGCATGATGATCTTGCATCCTTAATCTCTTACAAGGCATTTTCCTCTCTCCCCTTTATGCATACTTCTTTCCCTTTTTCTTTTCTTTTCTTTTCCTTTTCAGAACTCCTATTCCCATAATAAGGACATTGTGCATTTTAAATGTTGGGGAGTGGCCATTCCTCCAAAATTTTGAAAAAGAAAGAAAAAATAGAAAAATTAGCGAAAACTCAAAAAGATTTTTCTAATTTTTCTTGTAAATAGTGATTTTTTTGGGAAAAAATGTGCAACTTTAGTCGACAATGATCCCTTTTTGCCTTGGATTTGAATGGCATGTAATCAAGGTGCATATGATAGATATTAGGTCCAAATTTTCGACAACTCATGCTTAGTTTTGACGTAATAAATGAGAGTAAGCATGGCATGTGAACTAGCGAGGTGTTGAGCCTAATTGGATCGCTTGATCAGTTGTGGTCATTTGCTTTCTTCCATGAGAGACTCATTCAAAGTTGTCACTCTCTATAATTTGCCCTATCCCTCTTTGAGACCACATATTGCTTTGCATGAATGATGAGAGGAAAAAGCATTATTTATGCAAGCATGAAACCATATTAGCTAAAAAGCCTTCCTGTGCACACAATTGTACCTTGTGCTAGCCCTTTGAGCCTTAGTTGTCACCATTCTTGCTATAAACTACTCTTTTAATCCTTGACCTTAAACAATGCCCTTACCTAAGCCAAGACCAAGGAGGACCACACTGAAGGGGTAGATAAGGATTGATGTGAGAGAAAACATTTTTAGTATGTGGTATAAATAATGAAAGAATAAAGTATAACAGTTGACTTGAGCTTGTGCAAAGTTAAGTAGTTAGTTGAATGCAAAATATCCATGCCATGTGTTTTTGTTTTGGAAAAAAAAAAAGATGATAAGAAAACCATTAAAAAGACAAGAGACAATGAGAAAAAAGAAAAAAAAATGAAATATAAGTCTTGGCAGGAAAGGTTCATCTTGCATTTAGCTCACTCAAGTCGTCACTTCATGTTGTTAGAAAGGTTGTGTGTTTGATGAGGGATGATTATTGATGGTGGGAGGATGTGGTAGCTTCTCAGTTTTGGCCTCATTCCCAAAGCATAATCCCTTTCTCAACCCTTAACTCGAGCCTCTTTACAAACCACAAAAGTCCTCTTGATCATCGAATTGCTTCTGCATTTAGTGGTGGAGAATGAGAACTAGGTCAAACTTATGGTAGAGTGCATCTTTTGAATTGAGTATGAACAGAAACATATCATCATTTCAAACACTTGAGAAAAGAGCTTTCATATAAACTAAAGTGAGCTAATAGTTGCATGCTCGTCATTTAAAAGGATTGGTATAAATGCATGATTGCCATCTAAGAGGGCCAATGATCTTGATTGTGTTCCCTATGCATGTCTTATGCATCTTTTTGTCATTAGGGTGAATTGTTGATTTAAGGAGTGCATGATTACCCCATGGATGTTGCTTTGTGAAAGTTTGTAAAAAACTGAACAACTTTTCTAGTTTTCTTTCTCTTTTCTTCTTCTTCTTCTTTGAAGAGTTTGTGGGTTTATCTTCCCCAAACTCTCATGAGGCCTACTCGTCCAATTAGGGGACCTAGGCATTTAATAGGCTTGTTGCATATACTAAATGCAATCATCGCGACTACGAAAAGGTATTTTCATTGTGTTTTAATTGAGGAATGAGGACGAGCAAAATCTAATTGTGAGGGTATTTGTTCGGTTCCTAACGAATACAGTTTTAGCATCTCTTGTGCTTGATTTTACTTGCAAATAACTATTAATGTGATGATTTATTAGTGTTTTTGTGTTTTGTAGGTTTAAAAGTGAAAAAGTTCCACATTGGAGTATTATCCTATCCATTTAGAACCCTAAAGATAGGAGCATGCCAGCAAGCAGCGTAGGCATGCCAAGGGAAGTCTAGGCTATGCTAGTGCTAGAAAACAGCAAGGAAAGACGAACCAAGGAATCGAACGGACCACTCATGCCACCCCTATTTTCCAGGACTTTGTAGTATGCTGACTTAAGCAGAAAGGTAGGAATATGGCATGAGTGGGTTGTGCAACATGGTACGCCCATGCCAACATATGGAAGTGCTTGTATAAAAACCATAATTAGGCCAATGAAAAGAAGGTAGATGATATTTTTTAGGGTTTATATTTAGAATAATAACTTTCTCTGTCCAATGAGCTATTGTAAACTCTTGATTCTCCACTAATGAAAATTAATCTTTGATTGATTTCTAGCCTTTTCTTGATACTCTTTTCTAATTAACATCTTATTTCACTTTCTCTCCTCTAAATTCCTCACAATTCTTTGTTTTTAGACATTCAAAGCCACCCCTAAACCATGTGTTTTGATGAATTAGAAGTCATGGGGAGATCATTGGATCAATTCCAATGGATTTGAACACTTTCTATTCCTCAAAACGTAATCCTCTTTTCTTTCACAATTCCCTTTTCAATCTTCATCTTCGTCGTTTCACCTTTGAGGTGCGCACTTCAAGATTCAAGGATCATCAATGGAAGCTAAATTTGGGCATTAATCAGTGTTTAATGGTGATTGATTGCTGATTGCAAAAACATTAACCATGAAAAATCCATCACCAAGAGAATTTGTTTTGTTGGTAACTTTCTCTCCTCTCGCTTTTATTGCCTATTATTAGGTTGATTAGTTGATTTTAGGTTGGTTTTTCTTTTTGGGTGATTCTTCATGCATTTGTTGGGAATTGTCGATGGCCATGTCATAACACAGGCCATGTCGAGCCTTATTTATCACCCGTTTGATGTGCTAAGTTTTTTATGCTTGTTGCCTTGTTTTGTGATAAATAGGTTAGTTTAGTTTCACTTGTTTGTGTTAAATTTCAGCCCTCATTAGTAGTTTAGTTAATCTAAATTTGCATTTTAGAGTAATCTAGGTTAGTCAATCATATCGAAATCTTTCTCACAATTAAGACAAAAATCAGGCTAATCTCCCATCATCCCAGAAGATGATATTCTCCTTTTCTCACTCGAAATTCTGCCAACACAGTTCTAACAAATTCTTATAGCTTGTTGCATTTTCGTATATCTCCCTACATCTTCTTACATATTTTTACATGATCTTTCATCTTTTTTGTGGTAATTGCTGGCCAATGTATATTTTTTGTGCTTTTTATGACAAGTTTAATTTATAACGAATGTATCAATTTTTATAACATTGTGGTTGTCAATTTTTCTCATATTTGTTCAATATATATAATATTTATGTAACATAATACACTTTTATATGCTCAGTATGAAAAATTTGTATATACTTTTATGAACATAATATTTGTATAAACATAATATTACAAAATTATTACGATCAATATAATTTTTGTTTAGTAAATATAACATAACAAACATATATATTGAATTGAATTATGTTTTTGAGCAAGTATAGAGGAAATAAGTAAAGAGGCATTTAAAATTATTATACAAACCTTTCATTCATGTCTGAGTTTCGGCGTGAATTATACATGAAAATAGTCAAACTGTAAGTGATAAAAACATTCGTCTATTTTATCCATAAATAGATTCACGATAATTTGGTTGCTATCATTTCTTTTTTCATCTCTCTCTTTTTCTAACCCAAAAAAATATAAACTATAACTATCTTTATCTAGAAAGTTTTTATATTTCTTTAACGCTAGCTTAATATTTTCAAAAGTTTATTTTTATATTTTTTTTGGTAATTTTATCTTAAAATATTAATTCTAATTTTTTAAATTTAAATAGTTTTGAGGGTTTGTTTTAATTAAATGTTTTTTTATTTGCTTATAAAGAGGTGAAACTAATTTTTAAAAATAACGTCAACTTCGGAACATACTAACCTTTTAACCAGTCCTACGCAAGATTTGTTTTAAAATTTTAGCTAAAATATTTTTAGAAATATTATAATTAATCTTATAATTTAAATTTTTAGAAATAACAACATTAATATATCCACAATTTGTTTCCTTTTTTTCTTCATTGAAGTAGTTAAAAAGATACTATTTATTATGATAATTTTAAGTTACATATTGTTTAAATTTTTATTTTTAAATAAAATCTTAATAAATGCTTCAAAGGACACGTATCACAACCGCAGCGTTCGGACTCACTTTTATATGTATACTAGTGTACCTCTCGTGCTTTGTACGGGCATGTGTTGAAGTTTTGTAGTGTTATCATCTTTTTAGGGTATTTGTAGTCTAATCGTAATATTATAATATATTTTCTTTTTCACATATAGTTCGGATTTATATGCATATACAATAATTGTGCATTACTTTGTTGATGTTAATATGTTGTGCATTTGTGCCTTTTTAGTGTGCCTAGCTACATTATTTTCATTGTTATAACTATAATAATTTACATTTATTTTCTGACTATTATTATCTTTATGAAGTTTTTGTCACCACCAAAATAATTGTATAAAATATTAATACTTTCATTCTTATTTTGTTACATGTAAAGTCATTTTTAACTTCTCTAAACCTATAAATAATGGAGTATACAAATCTTCAATTATTACTATTCACAAATTAAATTTAATTGCAAAATATTTTTTATGTTTAAGACTTGTTTGAGTAAAAGCGTACATTAAATGCTTATTACTATTATTATTTTAATTTAGAACTAACAATTAATAATGGGTTAATTGAAATTAAGGAAAAAATCAATAGTGATGTGACACTTGTCATTGTTGTCAATTATACACCAATCCACTCAGTTTTATATTATACATATAAAATATAATATATGATATATGATTTGGTTCTATAATTGTGGTCATATATATATTTTATTGTTATTTAGTTGGGTTTCTTATAGGTTATTCTTGTTTATTATGTCATTTCACTATTATTTTGTTGATCGACAACAAGCATTATTGATGATCAAAATTTATCCGTGTTAATTGTTAAAAAATTTGTTGAGCAAAGTATAAAACTAATTTTATAGAATCAGATATATATTACATGTAATTTATTATTATAACATAATTTATTTCACAATACATACATATGCATACAACTTTTTAATAGTTCTACAATTGTTTGCACCCATTTCTACAACTTCTTACAACATCTTACAATTTCTCAAAAAATCTCACAGTTTTTTTACAGTCTTAAAAAACCAACTCTATATTTGCTTATAGTTTCTTACTTAATCTTATATTTTCTTATGACTTAGGGCCTGTTCTTTTCGTGGGTAAATTAGGGTGGATAAAAGAGTGTAGGTTGAAGTGGGTTAAATTTTTTTATGTGATAAATTAAATTTGATTAAAATAGTGAAAGTGGATTGAATTAGAATGAAATAGGTTGAAGTAAATTAAAATGGGTTGAAGTAGATTGAAGTAAATTGAAGTTGATTGATATTAGTATTATGGAATTGATGCACGAAAAAAAAAGGTTTTAGAGTATGCAACATTAATTTTTTCATACTCCAAGGTTTTAGAGTGAATAATTTCGTACCTCGACGTTTGGTGACAGAATTTTTAGGTACCCTCCATTTTTCCTTAAGTCCCTAAACTTTTCATATTTGTATTTTAGCCCAAATCCTTAAAAACCTACTTTCAAAAAATTTTAAATTATGTTTATAGTTTTTTGCTCACTAGTAGAACTAGATGCCCTCTTTAATCTGGTATCAGAGCCACGTGCACAAAATAATTAAGATTGATTAAGCTAATTAACTGTGATTAAATGTAATTAATGCTTGAATCATCACCAGCTTGCCCTGATCCTAATTATTCACACATTGTCCACTCGCCTAAAGGTAATACCTCGTTAGCACCTCAATTAAACTATATCACTGATATAGTTTTAGAATTTAAAGCAAAATTAGCTAAAATTAAGACCAAACTAAAAGAGTTTAAGAATCAGTTAACTGTTATCCATCTTTCTCTTATTAACGAAGTTAGACATAGCAAAAAAGTCACTACTAGAATTAGTACTCCTTTTCAGCATAAATATCCTTTCCAAGACCCAAAAAATAAGATTACATTTCCTTTGCAAGAGATAAAAATCCAAAAAGAAGTAGGAGAACAATATGGTGAAAAATCGACTGAAAAGAAAGAAAAAGAAGATGGAGTATAAATAACATACTCTTGAAGAGTTACAAAAAATGTTCGATGAAGAACAAAATCCAGAAGAACTAAACAAAATCATCAGTGCAATTAGTGATAAATATGATATTTTGTCTGATGTTAATGAAGAGACCAATGATGTTCAACTAGAATAAGAAATATATCAGCAAATGAATCTGATTAAATTAGAAGATCTCAATATTTTACCATTAGAAGAAATTAGAAGAGAACTTGACAAAAAATATGGTAAAATGACTAATGAAAACGAAATCAATGAGATTGGAGAAGAAGTTGATTAATATGAAACAGAGACTAATCTAGTTAAGAATGTCGTTCCTAAACCTGAAGAATTTGGTGAACCATCTAGAAGAAACACTCATTTTCTAAGACCTAGGTATGTTCCTGTAGGACGTACAAGCAATTTTTCCTTTGGGTTTATCTCAAGGAAAATCACGACCTATGAAGAAATTGGCCTTATCCCAATTAGCTAAACTAGATATATCTTAAACATTGACGGAGCTCGTAATAGAGAAGAAATATTTGAGCACTGGAAAAGAGGAATGAATAGTGTCTTAAACTTAAATACTACATAGACTGCGGTAAACTTTCTAAACTATATCGAGCATAGTTTCTCTGACACTGTAGCTGACTAGTATGATTCATTAAGTGAAGATGGTAAAAATACATTAAGAATGATGGAAACACCAGCTACTATGTTCAGAAGTCTGTGCAAAGAAATAGAAACGGAATTCATCGGAGCTAAAATTGATTCTGAAGAAAAAGCACGAGAATGGCAAAGAAAAATTGACAACATAGAACTTAGGGTATGAGACACCTAGAAAATTATATTACAGAATTTAGCCAATATTATTACAAAATTGGGCATAATGAAACAAATCTTGGTATGTTCTATGACAAATTGCCATATCTTATAAATTCTATAATTAATGAAAAATATATGGCATGGTTTGAACGAGTAGATGTTGTTGATACCCTTAGTTCAAGAATTTCCTATTTGCGAAAATGAGTCAATGAACAATGTCTTGATCTTCAAAAGCAAAAGAAAATTAAAAAGCAATTCTTGACTTGTTGGGATTCACCTCACCAATGGGGAAAAGAACCTGAGAAAAGAAGAAAAAGAAAATTCTATAAGAAAAAGAGCTTTAACAAGCAGAGAGGAGAAAAATATAGAAGAAAATATTACAACAAACCAAGTCCTAAAAAACGAAGATTTTTTAGGAAAGCTGCTTATTGCCCGGCAGGAAAAAATAACTGCAAATATTGGGCATGTGGAGAAGTAGGGCATTATGCTAATGAATGCAAAAACAGAAAGAATAACAAACTTATTAAAACATTAGGAAGCCTACATTATGCTGAGCTTAGTGAGATGAAGCATTAGACTTAGCCCTAGGCAACAACAAAGGAATCGTTGAAATCATAGAGGACAATGAATATGAAGAAAGTGATTATGAAGAAACAAGTCTTGGTGATCTTCAAGGAGAAGAGTTTGTGGTAGGCAATGATCATGAAGAAGTCAAGGGAGATTGGGTTCTTCTCATAATCCAAAAAGATATGATCTATAAAAAATTCATTTTTCAATTAAAAAGTAAACACGTATGTGAAATGATGGAAGGAGACATTAAGATAAAAGATTGCGAGTATGACATTGGGGAAGTCAATCTCATTAATTGGGAGAATATCCTTAAGCATAATAAAGATAGAAAGTATAGGTATATCCATGTCGGAAGTGTCCAAGTTCAAATCACTCCATTATAATATTATGGTAAAAATATAGATCTTTATCCTTTACTCTGTGATATTAGGTATACCAAATTTAATAATCAGATAATCACACGGATAAAAACCAATTTATGTAATGGGTCGACTTGGATATTACGTGAGTCTTAAAGATGAATTTACTAAAAATTTCATATCCCTTAAGATAAAAACAGTTGGAATGGATATGAAAAGAGGGGGATATCCTTTAAGGATATTTTGGAAAATTATCTACAAGCTAGACAATACGATAGATCCTAAGACTAAGGTGACAATGATAGAGGCAGAAAAATTTGAAAGTCCTACCCCCATGCAAAAAATCCAGAGGATCAAGTCCAATCCACAGGAAATAAAAATCGATCGTTCATGGATATCTAGCTTTGCCAATCCTACAAAGATCAATTAAAAAAAAATATAATAAAAATTAATGAGGAATGTAAAATCACCATTAAACCTCAATTATTAAGAAGTATGAGCGCGAGGTCAGATTGGGGAGAAGGATCTTTATCCGCTAAGAGGAGCTTAAGGAAGATGATACAATTAACATGACCAGTGAAATAAGCAGAATGAGTTTTAAAGTTATAAGGCCTAGTCTAGATCGATTAACAAGTCTAGATAGAACGGTCATTGGGTACAAAATAAGAACTGGTAGTGAACCAATTTATGAGGACCTAGTAGTCAAAAATATGACTATAAAAATATGCTATGAGGCTACCAATACAAACCCTAATAGCATCTATATCCCAACAAAGGTATATTTAGAGGGATATAATGAATATGAACTGTGTACTTACATAGATAGTGGTTGTTCTATATGCTTTGGAAAAAGATTATTGTTTCCTAAGTTTATGTGAAAAAGAGCTAAAAATTCCCTACAAGTGAGGATAGCTGATAATAGTGTTATGAGCCACAATGAAGTCATAAAAGGGTTATCCATAAAATTAAAAGGAGTCCAATGCATTATACCAGTTCTATGGGCTGTTGATCAACCCTCTCATGATATGATTGTTGGAAATAATTTTCAAAAATTATATTCTCTATCCACTCAGACCATAAACCAAATAATATTTACCATTAATGGTCACTCAGTTCCTATTGAAAAATTAAATAAGACTTATACTCAACAAAAAATTGAGTTTACACGCAGTCAGCGTGGTGAGAAGGTAATGCCTGCATAACGAGAAGTAGCACTGACAATCTCATTACTTGAGTTATCTATTAAAGAGCAGATTGTTGAACAAAAAGAAAAATTATACAAAGAACTCTACTCTGATAATCCTCTAAAATTTTGGGACAAAGACAAAATATTTGCTAAAATCACTCTATTAAATCCCAACACCATCATTCGGGTCAAACAAATGGTGTATATACACCAGGACATCCAAGAATTTAATAAACAAATTAAAGAACTTCTAGATAAATGATTAATCAGGAATAGCAAAAGTCCTCACATCAGTTTTGCATTCATGGTAAGAAATCATGCTGAAAAAAAAAGAGGAAAAACCAGAATGGTAATCAATTACAAAAAACTTAATGATAATACTGTTTTTGATGGTTATTATATTCCTAACAAAACAGTCCTTTTCAACAGAATTCAAGGAGCATCTTGGTTCTCAAAAATGGATTATAAAAGTGATTATTGGCAGATAAAAACGAAAGAGGAAAGTATTCCTTTAACTGCATTTAGTGGCCCACAAGGATATTATGAATGGATAGTAATGTCATTTGATCTTAAAAATACACCTCAAATATTCCAAAGAAGAATGAATAACATCTTCAAAGACCTTAATTATTGTTGTTTAGTTTACATTGATGATATCCTTATCTTTTTCAAAATCATAGAACAGCACAAAGACGATGTCTTGGCTATCACTCAAAGATGCATTGATCATGGTATTCTACTTGAAAAAAACAAGTGCATTTATACTGAACAAGAAATTGAGTTTTTAGATCTAGAAATAAAAGCTAGATAAATTATTCTACAAAAACATATTCTGGAAAAAAAAATTTCCTGAAAAGATTGAAGATAGAAAACAACTAGAAAGGTTTCTTGGATGCCTTATCTATGCTTCAAATTTCATTAAAGATTTAGCTAAGTTGAGAAAATCATTGCAGCAGAAACTCAAGAAAGAAGTAAGTTGGACATGGACCACTAATAATACAAAGATTGTTCAAAACTTCAAAAAGATGTATAAAAATCTTCATGTCCTTAATTTGCCTAATGAAGGAGATGATTTAATTCTTGAAATAGATGCCAGCAATGAACACTGAAGTGCGGTGCTGAAAATCAAAGAAGGAGAAAAACTCTGTAAATATTACAGTGGAAGTTTTAATAAGGCAAAATGCAACTATTCTATAATGAAAAAAGAAATCCTTGCCGTTATAAGGGGAATTGAAAAGTTCTTAATCTTTTTAACCACAAAACCTTTTCTTATTCGAGCAAATTGTAAAGGAATACTTGGTTTTGTGAAAAAGAATTTATCAAATATGCAAGCGCAAGGGCGACTTCTGCGTTGACAATTATGGCTCAACCAGTTTTCCTTCTCTATTGAATATATACAGGGATCGAAGAACTCTCTGGCAGACAGTTTAACTCGAGAACTCGCCAATGGTGATCATCAAAGCCGCCCTTCTACCAGAAAAGGAGGAAATCCTTAATAAAATGTCAGTCATACAAGAACGGGTTACGCCTTCTAGTAAAGTCCTTATTGATAACCTAGAATTTCATACAAAAAGTAGATCACGCTTTGGTCTACTATCTACAGCCTACCTAATAGCCCAAAGATTTTTCCTTCTAGAATTACAAATTAGTTACCTTCAGTGTCCTTATGATATCCAAGAAAAAATAAGTTCTCATGTTCGAGGAAAATGGTTCAATGAATGGTATACAGTCTGTATCGACTTTTATCATCATTATTCCTATGATATTTGAGAGTTTTGGAGTACAACGATCTACTTTTTCGACAGATCTGAAGTTGGTGGCATTTGCTTCCCAGCCAATTCATTATCTCCTAATGATCATGTCTTTAAAACTTGAAAATACGGGATGGTACTTTACTTCTCAGAAGTCCCAAATCCAAAATTCCCATCTTTCTCAACCTTAACTAAGTTCCAGCAATATATGATCAAAAGGTTCCATTGGATTCTTAAATCTCCTGAGGGATCAATAAAAATTTCAGTTCGCAGATACCTAATTTTAGAGGTTTACAGCGCTCTAATTGAATATGAAGATGGAAAAGCCAAACCAACCCATTATCTTATCCAAATCATTGATTGCGACAATCCCGATGATCAATGACAAAATTGGATTCATGAGGATCCGGTACATCTGGTTATTGATCCTGCATGATCAAGGGCTATTGGATTTTTTAACATTTATCCTCAATGTTGGGCATTAATCGAATAAGGAAAAACGTTAATTCATTGTGAAAACATTACTTTCGCATATAATAATGAATTTAAAGACTACATGACGGTGGAAGGAGCAGTGTCAGAAGATATATTTGATTATCTCTTTGATATGGGAGTTAGAAAATTCTTATCAAAAAAAGAGAAGAAATATCTCCTTGAATTATTTGAAGAATGGGATCCAGAGCATCTTAAGCAAATTAATGAAGATTTTGATGATTACCCTGATAATGATGGTCTGAAACATATAATTGGAGATAAAGGAATGTAGAATCTCAATAATGATGATTAGTCTTGTCATCATTAAAAGTTCTGCCCCATTATTGTACTATTTTGACAGTGTCTGGTCTGTAAAATAAAGTGTGTACTGTAGATGTCAGTCGGTACTGTAACCATGTGAAAAATCTTTATGTACTGTACTTTCTAGAGCATCCTATGCACCCCCATCCCTCTATAAATAGAGAGGTCGAGTGTTGAGAAGGGACACGATCATTTGAGCATTCTTGAGCACAAGAGAAGTCGGAATTTTTCATTTCTCTATGAGTAAGCATCTCTAATGATCTTAATTTAAGTCTCTCTTTAAAGTTTTCCATTGTAACATTTTCACTTTTAAACTTTCAATAAAAGAAGTTTCCCAATAGGGAACGTTATCCAACTGAACGTCATGTCTTAAATATTATAATTTCTTGATTAAAATTCCACTATCCTTGAAAAAGATTAAAAACTTCATTAGTGACTACAATTTGAGGTAGGAAACGAAACAGATCTGTGTTGTGCCTGATCTAAAGAAGGTGGGGTTGAGATTAGCAATATCTGTAAACCAAAAGTTAGAGGAACACCGGAGTCCAGCGCCGACTAAGTTCAGGTAACGGTCAAAACTCTCTAATTAAGTTTTAATTATTTTTGCTAAGTATGGTGGGCCTATAACCACAGAAAGTATAATATATAAGATATAAGTAGTAGATTGTAATAACTAGTACCAGTAAAGTCAGTATAAGAAAGTTAATCAAACATATTTGTTGAAAAAACCCTAAAAATAGCTTATTTATATATTTTTTCCATTTCAGGGACTTTTCTACAATTTTTGAAAAGTTTTGGACCAAAAGCCAAAAAGAAGAAAGTAAGGAAGGTAGCTAAAAATCAAAACAACATAACTCAGGGTATAAAAAAATTAATTCACAAATCTGAGGGTTAAAAATATTAACTTATCAAATCATAAGGTACAAAAAAATTAAAAATTCTACAATTACATCTCATTGCAAAAAAAAAAAAACGACCTTAATTTCGAGACCTTTTTCCCTTGTACTGTACTGCCAAGTGGCAACAAAAATGTTCGCAAAATTGCAAGGATTGGAGCTAGGGGTGTTCATCGGTCCCGGACCGGACCGGACCGGCCTGGACCGAAGACCGAATAAGACCTAGGTGGGGACCGAGGACAGGACCATTTCAGATTCAGTCCGGACCGGACTGGACCGGCCAAAACCCGGACCGGACCGGCCAAAACCCGGATCGGACCGAGACCGGACCGAATCTGGACCGGTCCTATCCTGGATACTTTTGAAATTGTTTGGGTCATGACTCATGAACCCATACATTACAAACCCTTCAGCCCAAATTTGACATCATCCCTTATCCTCATGGTGAATATGGTACTCTAATCGATATGCGTCTCATCTAAGTTAAATCCAGTAAAGAGCATTAAAAAAAAAGACAAAACTTGACCATGCGATCAAGTGCTCTTTGATTTTTGGATATTAATATGCTTAAAGTTCTATACATATATTTTTCACTGTAAAATGCTCTGTTAATGTCACAGACTTGTCTGTCGGTGCTTTGGTTGGTTGGTTCTTTATAAGTCTCATCGTCCCAAGTCAAGTGAAAACAAAAAAAACCTTAAAACAAAAACCCCCATATTTTTAATTAATATATTATAAGCTTATCTTATTCTTTATAGAAAAGTACATAAATGAAATTATTAGTACTTTATTTTAGAAAAATAATTGTAGCTACGTAGAAGGTAGTTGTTTAATTTGGTTCAATTAAAAGGCTGACAGATCAGAGAATCCTTCAAAGTTGTGCAGGCAATTTAGAGAATATAGAAAGAGAAACTTCCTAATCACTAATGATTCACTATCAGCATCAGTAATTAGTATGGTTAACACCTTCAAGTGGATTCACATGCTTTCCAGTCTACATAACTATTATGCTCCCCAGTATTTGTCCCTTTCAACTGATTTGTACTTGGACACGTGCAGTAATAATATGTTTTGGTTTTTAATTTTTGGTTTTGTTCTCTGCCCTAGGTTGAAAAGTGCCCAAACAGAAGGTCATTCGCACAAAACCAAAAACCTTGAAAAGTGCCCAAACAAAAGGTCCAAACCTAAAACCCAAAAAAAAAAACTTAATTCCCAAATCGGTCCGGTCCGGTCCAATTGTCGGTCCAACCGATCTGAGACCGGACCGGACCGAAGACCGAAAGTCGGAAAAGAGAGAACCGAGGACCGGACCGAAAAGCGTCGGTCCGGTCCGGTCCGATCCGATCCGACTCGGTATTCGGATCGGTCCGGTCCTGAACCGTGAACACCCCTAATTGGAGCCTTGGAGATGTCATGCTCCCGCGAATCTTTTTTGTCGTCCTTGAGTCGTCCCCGGGTCTACTGTGTGGACCCTAAAGCCTCTTTGTTGGTCTCTCTCCTCAACTTCCTTCGGGCGAACTTGTGGAGGAAGAAAACGCAACACCAACTGTCCATGAAGCTCTCTAATCTCCACCGTCCAATTAATCCACACTGCTACTCAAATTAGTCAACATTCAATCACAGCCCCCCACGCGTACCCGCACTACTTTTTAGCTACACCGGATAACCAGCCCCCTGAGAAGTACAAAGGCCTCCTAGTCCAGGGCGTCACAGTAGTAATAGCAGCCGCGGTAGCAGAGCACAAGGAAGAAAATCTCTCTCTCTCTCTCTCTCTCTCTCTCTCTGTGTGTGTACGTTCGCCGGAGTAGCAATGGCGCCGCCGCCGCCTTCGCCGACGTCTTCGTGCTGCTCGTCGTACTCATCCCCGTTTTCGTCTTCGAAGTTTGCTTCTCTCCCGATCAAGGCACTGCGAGAGAAAATTGTCGAGAAGATCATGGAGAATCGCGTCACTCTCATTGTTGGCGAAACTGGTTGCGGTAACTCTCTCTCTCTCTTTCCCTCTCTCTTATTCTTTGCTTGATCGTTGCTTACTTGCTGTGTATTCTGAATGTATGTGCGTACGGCTGTTTAAAATTTGAGAATGTTGTGCTGGATTTCGTTTTCGTTGTGGCTGCATTTTTGCTAGTAATTGCAGGTTGGTTAATTTCGTCACATCAAAGGGGAGTGTGTGGAAGGAGAGAAGGTTTGGGTTTTGGGGGGGGGGGGGAATTGAATGTGGGTTGTTATTTTTACAATCTTTAGTTTTGGTTGTATTTGGCTTTCCTCTTGCAAAGTTTTTACGCTGATTATTGGAAGTGTGTGGGAAGATCGAATGATCAAAGTGGTAGTTCTAAAAACTAGGCCAGTGAGAGAATTAAATTGTTACAAAATATTTACACGTAAAAAAAGAATTAAATTGGTGGCTGTTCACCCCTTTGCGAATATGGTGATTTATGTAACTGGAGGCACATTGGCAGTCCCAAGGGAAGAGAGAAGAAGATGAAAAAGAATGATGCTTTAGTGTCAACAAAACTGGTCTCTCTATAATTTAGGGCCGTAAGGCTGCTCTCGCTGACCCTCCCCCCCCTAGTTAGGTGAGGGTCTGGGATATCGATGTGATTTGGACGAGAGTTAGTAAAGCTAGCGACTTAAGCTCATTAATACTGTCCAACTGGTTAATACATAGAAAGGTGTGTTAGCTATTGTTCTGTTACCAGTGATGCTCCTTTTGTGCTCGGTTTGACATTTATTGTATTTTGTTTTTCAAGGGAAAAGCTCGCAAGTTCCATTGTTTCTCCGAGAAGCAAATATGACCCCTGTTTTGTGTACACAGCCCCGGAGATTTGCTGTTGTAGCCGTGGCTAAAATGGTTGCCAAAGTCCTTCAATGTGAAGTTGGAGAAGAGGTGGGATACCACATTGGTCATTCTAAAGTCCTATCATCCAGGTATGTGGCACGTGTACTTGAATTGATGAGTGACAACTCTTGTATGTTGTACATCTTTCTTTAACAAGATGTAAGATACATAATTAGCAACACTATCATTTGATCATTTACGTTTTTAACTCCTATTAAGCACATGGCATTTCAGGAGACTGTAGCCTTCAAACATATTGGTGCCTATTTTAATGAATGTCTTAATCTTCGTGCCCTGGGAGATTAAATGTTTCAAATCTAGTGTCATTTTTCTTCAACTTGGCAATTGGCATGCATGATCTGTACTGGTGCTTAATGGTTCTTTCTGTGGAGGCTTCTAAATTTTATTTGAGTAAAATAGTTACATGAGGGTGACAGGGTGTATATGCTGTTAGAGGAACCTGCCCTCCTGCCTGCCTGTCTGTTTATGTCTTTGAGTGTACATGCACAAATATGAGCGTGAACGCATGTTTCTCTATATAAACATATTGCACTTAAGTCATTTTTTGTTTTGGGAAATCATCCATGTTGGATTCTAATGGTTGACATGAACTTGTATTCTAAATTTTTTCTTCGTATACATGCATCTGCGTGTGGTTTCTTTTCCTTCCATGCTTGTGCATGTAAACTGCATGTGCTTATTTACTTAAAATGCTTTAGTTGAATGGAAGAGGGGAAATTTTTTTTAATAGTGCAAACAATAAAGAGATCATGTCCCTCTTCGGTATATTTGCTTGTTTTTTACTGCTCCTCACAGTCGTCGACTTATTACTGATCTCTAAGTTGCCTTCTGCATTTTCTTGTTCCTACTTTTGTGCAGTTCAAAGGTCATCTTTAAAACTGCTGGTGTCTTGCTGGAGGAAATGCGAGAAAAAGGCATGAATGCACTAAAGTACAAGGCGATCATTTTGGATGAAGTGCATGAGAGATCTGTAGAATCTGATCTTGTTCTTGTCTGTATAAAGCAGTTTCTTCTGAAGAACAATGACATAAGGTTCTCATGTGTTTCCTTGCTTATGGTCACAAGTAATCCCCATCTCTGTTCTTGCACAATTTGTGAGTAAGAGACTGACTGAACTGGTATTAAGTTGGTTGTTTACATCAGTGATAGAAGTGCTGACGATTCAGACTTTTGTCCTAGGCATGGGAGATTGACAGATTTGTCATTTGTTTATTATATATTTGTTTTTTTCGTCTTAATTGTAGTGATATAATAGCTTCCCTGGAAGGGAGCGCACCAATTTTGGAAAACTAATAAAAGTCCATAAATCTATTGATTATCCTGTTTTTGGTCCATTGTTATTATACTTGCTAGTGCTGGTGCTACTAAATATTATGCAACTTTCAAAAAGTTCTGTAGAACAAGGATTCTAGCTCTAATAGTTTTCGGTAGGATGTTTAGTGCATTACTGGAAAACGCTTACTCATGCCTCTCTAGAAATCTCAACATTTGCCAGCATGTCTAAGTTTGTAATGGATTTTTGGTTTGCAGGCTGGTGTTGATGTCTGCCACTGCTGATATTTCTAGGTACAGGGATTACTTTAAAGATCTTGGCAGGGGTGAGAGAGTGGAGGTCCTCGCTATCCCCAGTTCCAATCGGCATTCCAATTTTCAGCGAAAAGTTATGTATCTTGAGCAGGTAAAAGGTTTAACATCATTCTTCATGGATTTGCCATACTAATCTACTAATGGAGTTTTGTGTACATACTCTTGTTGTGATTCTTCTTTTTGCATGTTTCATATGCAGCAGTGAACTTGCTTTTGAATATGAAATATTTTTATAAGAATGCA
Organism: Carnegiea gigantea; assembly: GCA_029747015.1. Taxonomy (NCBI): domain Eukaryota; kingdom Viridiplantae; phylum Streptophyta; class Magnoliopsida; order Caryophyllales; family Cactaceae; genus Carnegiea; species Carnegiea gigantea. The sequence continues at coordinate 269,658 of JAKOGI010001209.1, forward strand.
TAATCAAGAAACTGATTTGATGAAAATCTCGTCTACACATTGATTGAACTTCATTTAACTTGTCATGTTCCATCTGAAGAATAAAACCACCTTTGTGCTAGTTCCGACTAGTAAGCTTTTGTAATCTTGACCTCCCCAAGCCCTATAGTAGGGAAATCAGCAGTGAATAATGGGTATTCTTGTTCTAGCTGCTATCTGAACTCTGAAGAATAGAGGCTCCCAGAAAATAATTAATAATAGCAGGTTTTTTAAAACTTGAATTCTTTGTTATTGTTTTGCTCTTTTGCACGGATGTTCACACACTTACCCTTACGTTTTCTTTGGTAGTTTTCTACATGCTATATGTTCTGCCAGAATCTGCCCTAAGATATGTTAGAAGTTACTCAGAATAGATGTGGAAAGTGCTTCCTTCCTGATGTTCCGTTGGTCCCAGCTGATGGTTGAGTAAATTTCCTAGTGACTTTAGGATTCAGGTTATAAAATACTTTGAGAGGTCACTATAGAATTACCAAGAACAGAGAATGGGATTGCCTTCTGTACTGTTGCTAGATATTAGAGGGTTTGAGTTTTTCTGTTGGAAATTGGGTATATTTTATTGGTGTTGTTGAGCCACAAGGCTTTGACTCATAGTGGATAAATTAATTATGTCTCTGGGGTTTGTCCACAATTCCTAAGTTGTTTTCAGAGCTCCTTTGGTGGTTTCTGCCAACTTTTATGAGCTGCAATTAACAAAAGTGCTTTCTGTGTATATATAAAAAGGGGCATGAAAAAGTGCTTTCCATGAGGTACATCTAAAAATGCTTTCAATGAGGTGCCTTTAGTGAGGTGGTTTCAATGAAACAAACATGCTATTAAAGGAAAAATAGCTCACAATACATTTAAAACACCTTTTATCCACAGTTTGCTGAATGCCTAGTCTACTTTATTTGATCCATTAGCACCTCTTAAGGATGTGGATTTGGTTAATGGCTTGAATTTGAAGTAGGATTTAGTATGATTGCTTTCCATCTCCAGATCATTTTCATCTGAAATCCTCATCAAATCTAAATCCCTGTGAGGAGATGAGTCCTTACTAATTAAGCTAAACAGCAAGTTCAGTATATGAGTGAAAAGGGCAATCTGTGGAGAAAGAAAGTTACCATCAAATATGGGGACGATGGATTCGGAGGGTTTCCCTCTATTGCGAAGGGCTCTTATGGGTATAGTCTTTGGAGATATATCTCCAAAGGTTGGGGGAGATTCTTTCCACACTGTTCCTTTGAGGTAGGAGATGGTTCTTCAATCTTTTTTTGGCATGATAGTTGGTGCGGCGAGATTCCTTTGAAAGACTTATTCCCAAGCCTTTATGTTTTGGCAGTGGACAGAAATGCCTCTGTTGCTGATTATCAGGAGCAAATTTTTGGTAACAATATTTGGGCACCTGGTAACAATATTTGGGCACTTGTTTTTGTTCGGGATGAATTCGTTGATGATGATTCCTTGGTAAGCTTTTTTAATAAGCTTAACGAGGCCAAACTAGGAGAATCTTCAATTGATAGGGTGAGGTGGGATCTAATCACTCAGGGCTGCATCACTGTTAGATCTTTTTATTTGAGGTTTCTTGATGGGAAGTTTTCATCCCGGGAGGTTCATTCTGAAAAAGGCTTACCTTGCAAGCTCATATGGAAGTCTTTCTTTGTATGAGAAGCTACACATGAGAATATACTAACGTGTGACAACTTACAAAAAAGGGGGAAAATTTTGGTGAATAGATGCTTCATGTGTAAAAGAGACTTTGAATCTACGAATCATTTATTGCTCCATTGTCAGTTTGCGAGTGTACTTTGGAATCTAGCTTTTAGTTGCTTGGACATTACTTGGGTTGCTCCTGATTCTAGTAGGACCCATCTTTTGGCTTGGGAGGGTTTCTTTGGTAGGAAAGTTAAGAAGAAGAAGAGGGATGAAACCATGGTCCTACCTCATGTCATCTTTTGGAGTATTTGGAGAGAGAGAAACAGAAGAGTTTTTGAAAGCATAGAAACCCCTCTTCAGCGTTTGAAAGAGAATTTCATCAAGATTCTCTACTTTTGGAAGAATGGGAAGTTTAGCTCTTCCTCTATTGACCCGATTGATTGTGTGGATAGTTTATATTTAGGATGTATGTAGCCTTTTGTATGATACTCACTGTGCAGCTGAGCTTCTGATCTTTCTTTATTAATATGTTACCTTTTCCTTATCAAAAAGTTCAGCATATGAGTGAGGGGAAGGTGGTGTTCTTGTTTGGAGGATGTATATTTTTTGAATCCATGTTCAATGGTATATTTATTTGTTTATTTATTGTTGTGGATTATTGATTTTATTATTGTCCTTTCTTGTTATGATTCTTTCTAAGTCGGGCTATCTGTACGAATTGTGAGGGATTTGGATTTGGATTTGAAACTTTCAAATCTCACTTTGTATTTGGGATTGTTCTCTACTTCTTTTTCTAAAAAACAATTCAAGTCCTGAATTCTTCTTTGAGAATTTCTTCTGTTTTTTTATTTAAAAAAATAATACTAAATAGGTCAGATGCTAGCTATAGTACTTCTACAGCCATGGCACTTCAAAACAACTGCAAATGAAGCTGTTATTTGGGTTTGGGGAGGAATTGTTGCCTTCCCTTGTTGGCTGACACTTGATAGTTCATTGATCTTGTAGTGAAGAGAATTTGCGGCAATTTCATCACTAGCAATGAAAGTAATTTTAGATATTACTAAATTTTTGGTTTAGTACTTTTTGGGCTCTACTAAATGAGGTTGTTCTAGAGAGATAGGATTCCCAATTTGGGCGAGTTTATCCCTGTTGGTAGTTATCTTGTTTCGTAGAGTAGGATGAAGTTAAATGGAGATCATTATAGCTATTTATGTAATTTACTTGGCGGAAGATTCCATTGATATTTTTTGGAATGCAGTGAAGGAAGTAAAATTCATAGACCAATGCAGTCATTTCTGCCCCATTGGATAATTTAGCATCTTGGGTCACATGCTGACCATGAAACCCTATTTAATATAAAAATTAGAGTCGTTTTCCAGGCTGGGCAACATTTGGACAGAGAAGAGGAATCACTTATTCTTAGAACTAGCATTCTTTAGACCAAAGAGTGGGGTGGATAATGAGGCTCATTCTGGGTCTCTTGTGTTGTAGGCTTTGTAGCTCTATCCTTTAGAATCACAAAATCCAGTTTGGATGGGATTCCAACTTAATATTTCTGTTCGAGATTTTGGGAAGAATTGCTCCTCTAAGAAGAGTCCCTGTATGTAGTTCTGGGTTCACATTTATAGTACTAGTAAAGATTACTTCAATTTTTCACTTATTATAGGTAGGAAAGTTAGAGAGTCTTGGATTTTGGTAGAGGAGCCCTGAAATTTTGTAATTTACCTGCGCAATTTTAGGACAAGATCTAAAAATTCTAGTGAAGTATATAGAATGACTGATGTATAGTATAGTTTGGGATGTAACCCCTGTTTTTTGAGAGAGCATGATAGTTAAAAGTGGTAATAAAATCATTTGCTTTATTACCTCGGGGGAAAGAAATTGTAGAGAAGGCTTCAAATATGAAGAGGAATTATTAAAATTTGCAATAGGGCTTTGAAATTTGAGAGGAGCCTGAAACATTTAGCAGAAGTTTGACATTTTTAGTGAAGCTCTAAAATAAGCCTTAAAAATCAACAAAAGGCCAAATGAATATAGCCATGTATGGCCCTTTTGCTTAAGGGTCAAATCATGCTAAAACATGCATATTTTACCATGAAGGGGTTTCTCCACTATTTTTCACTCGGATTTCATTTGATCGTTTATATTTTCCCTTATCCAAAAAAGGGGATCATTTATGCCTTTTTCATGATGACCACTTTCTAAGTGGCTATAGAACAATAACTAGTTGCAGAGAGATAATGCTTTTACCTCTAGTTCAAGAGCAAGGTTCTACCCCTCCCCCCCAAAACAAAAAAAAAAAAAGAAACAAAAACAGGGAATCCCTGCATAGGAAGGACTCTATGTTTTGGATTTGGATGTGGATTTGAATTTGAGCAACATACTAATTGTTAAATATATTGTATGATGTAAACCAGAAGAAGCGAAGCAGTTTTCTGTTTTTTTTTTTGGGGGGGGGGGGGGCACCAAAGGGGGTGGGGTTTAGGGTTTGTGTAACGTAAAAAAGAACTGGTAAGCTCTTCTCTCAAGAATTTTACCCGAGCACACCGATGTCAACTAACTGATTATCCCAAATTTGCTAACAAATAGCTGGTTCATATCCCTCTCAATAGACATCTGGTTTATATCCCTCTCAATAGACATGATTAAGGGCATACGACTAAAAAGTTTGCTGATACTTTCTGGTGTCTTAAATGATCACATTGATGTTCCGTGGCACATTAGAGTCTGAAAGTGGGAAATGTGTCATGGGAGTGAACACTGGAAAGAACTACAGCAACAACCCCATGAAGACCTTACTGAAATATGGAGGGTGATGGATAACAAAAATCTGGGGGTTAAAAAAGAAATGAATTGAAAGAATTGGCAGGACTGGAGTCGAAGAAATGTAGCAGTCTTGGGTTGGGTTTTAGCTGCTATTTGGTAATCAATAGATCACTGTATTTGGCAATTATGGGGTGTCTTCTTTTGGGGGAGGGGGGCGGTGTGGAGTTAGCCTAGGGAGGTGATGCGTTATTTGGCGGACAAGATGACATCCAAGTTTTGGTTTCAGATTTTAGACAGCTGCTACTGTAGATGCAACCTACCAAAAGTTACAAACTACCCCCCCCAAAAAAAAACCAATGAAAAAAAAGAAAGAGATACCTAAAAATTTACTGCATTCTGCCAACTGAGTTCTGTTGGAGTGAAGATCTTGAAGCCAAAAAGCATATACCCCTTGACTACCCTCTCCAATAAGGCCACATTCTGTTTCCTGAGGGGTTTTTTGGGGGGGGGGGAATATGTGGATAGGGAGCTAAGAGCCGAAATTTTTTTGTTAGTTCACTTAGAGAAAAAGAGAGGATGCTAATGGGCAGTGGGAAGTTATAGGGGTTGTGTGCTTCAATGCATTATTTAAGATTTATGCGTGTTTGTGTTTAGGCTGGACTTCATTGGCGTCTGCTGGCTGAACAAGAGTTTGGTTATCTCAAGTAAAATGTCTTGTCGTTGGATGTGAAGCAGGATTCAGATGCTTCAGACAGTGAAGAGTAGGATTTCTGATGCAATAGTGAGGTGCGAAAGATTAAAATTTTGGAATATAAGAGATGGAGAGGAAGACTTAAGAATAACAGGGCATAGCAAGGATTCAAAATCCAATTTCGGTCGTGATTTTGATTTTAGCTGCAACATAACAAAAATCGCTCCAGTGCTCCAATTGCAGTACATATGGCGGTTGCTGCGGGGAGAAATGCGGTCCGCTCAACTTTAAAACCTTTCCGACACAGCTAATTCATCTGTGAAATGGCCACATTTTGAATCCATGGGAAAGAAGAGATCAAATCAGGATTGGCTTTTGCGCGACTTACCATACATGGCCAGGATAGCAGTATATAGAGGTCCAGGATGGGGATAGCGTAGATGACTGTAGATGAGTGACTCTCTACAAATTCTTTGCCTTTGAGTTCTTAGTATCCCGCTACATAGGTGTTTTAACATTTTTTTTCCCCGTTTGTTTGTGTCTTACTTACGCACTTTTCTGCCCAAACTCTAGTGTCTATGCGACCATAGTGTGGTGTCAGTTGCCACTTTCATTTTACGCGGCCTCCCTTGAGGTGAATTTAGTTGTCAAGCTTCGTGTGGTTACTTAGCTATTTTATGCTTTGTAATAGTTTTTATGTTGTATACTATGGACTTTCTAAATTGTATTCCTTTCCTTACTCCATTTGTTAATTTTCTCATAGAAGGGAAGAAGGCTTTTATTTTGAAAAATTATTTTCTGCAAAATATTTTTGCGGTTCTCTTAGATTCAGTCTCTTTGCTTCATTGGATAAGAGCAATTGCAATGCAAGGTTTTTGATGGGGATTATAGAGTATGAAACCCGCCAAAATCACTATAACCCCCTTCTTTGAGCTTTAAGGATCATAGGCTATGAAAGGGTTGTTACATACGGTAACCTTTTCTATGGGATTATAGAGCAGGAAATGTGTAGTAGACTTTACTCTCTCCTCTTGTTTCCTTCTTTCTGGCTCACTTTTGTCTAGAACAAATTTTTTAAATTGCCTTTGTCTCACTTTATATTTTCCTTTCTCTTTGCCCTTTACATAACGCTTTAACACTTTCCAATTTCCAAGAAAGTATTAGTGGGTTTCATTGAGATGGGGTTTATAGTTACTTTGATGATGTGGCAAGGTATTAACCCCATTTAGGTCAGAGGTTAGCTACACAGCTCTTCCCAGACTTGCCAGGTGGGATCCACAGTGGAAGGAGTTATTGTTGTACTGGTACACTTTTCTGTTGACACCATTGTGATTTTGATGTGCTTGATATTGATTTAATAGTTACTTGGAGTAACCAATTTGCAGACTAGCAATTTCTTTGGTCATTGAAAGAGAGAGAGATATATAACATTACATTTTGACCGGTTCTCATTTTTGTTTTACTAGTATTTATAATGCGCGCGGTTAAGATAGTGAGCTTATGTAACTTGGAAGAAATGAAATAGACACTTATAAAGTGTTTGCAATTATATTATTTTTGATAACTTAGGATCGGTATGCGTTAAGAGGATAAATGAATGTACAAAATAGATTGTGTAGTTGAAAGGGAACACAACAAAAATATACAATATCCATTGCCTTATGTTAGCTTTTCTGGTAATTGTGATGCTGAATTATACTTGATTCATTAAAGTCCATGAGTTAAATGAGTTGATTGTTATGGGAGCTTGTGGTTAGGGGACTTTGTATATGTACCTTGTATATGTGTTTTCAAGTGTTATCAAAATGTCTTATGTGGGCTACTCTGGTCATTAGTGGTCACTTTTTAGTAAGTGAGGGTCACATTAATTTGCTCATAGTTGCTTAGTTTGATTAATCATATCCTTGTTCACGAACAACCCAATCTTGTTTTCCCCAAATCAAGTCATATAGCCAATGAATAGTGTAACTTTTGTATGAACATATTTGGTATATGGTGTTGTGGGTTACCTTTGGTATGTGTTTAAAATGGTATAATCAATGCTAAATCATTGGGCTAATGATACATTGAAATTTAAACGTAGAGAGTGGCATACAATTAAGGAAAGAGAAATTAATCTATTCTCTTACTGTTTTCTTGTTTAAAGAAGAATAGTTTTATTAATATTAAATAAAGACTGAGCCCAAACAAAAAGCCTAATTTCACACTAGTGTCCAACCCAGGAAAAAATGCTTTCCTAAATTAACTTGCTCATTTCGCACTGGTGTCCAACCCAGGGAAAAATGCATCCTAATTAACTTGCTCTATAATCTTTTTCATCAAAATAAACTTGTCCATTATTCTTCACGTGATTGGTGTTTTTTTTGCTTTTGTTATTATTTGGTGCAATGAATAGTCTTTGAATAATAATGAATTTTATATGAATACTAATTTGGTGCATTGAATAGTCTTTGAATAATAATGAATTTTATATGAATAGTAACTTGGCTTATTAGCTTTTATAGATTAAAGATTTATTTAACCATGTTTACTGAAAGGTTGCTGAACTTCTTGAGGAGAGTTCAGATTCTTCAGACTCATTGTCCACAAAATACTGTGGTGGCACCTCTCCATCATTGGCCAAGGCTGATATCAAGCCTGAGGTCCACAAGCTTATTCATGAGCTGGTCATCTACATACATAAAAATGAGCCTGACATCGAAAAGAGCATCTTAATTTTTCTTCCGACATACTATTCACTGGAGCAGCAATGGTTCTTGTTAAGGCCCTATAGTTCATGTTTCAAGGTCCATATTTTACACAGCAGTGTTGATACAGAACAAGCTTTGATGGCTATGAAGATTTGCAAGTCCCATCGTAAGGTTGGCTTGACTCCCTCTATGTTGCTGTAATTGGCTATTCTCTTTATGTTCTTGGATACTCTAGGTCCAATCAATGTTGATTATGGTGAATTAGTAATATAGGACAGGTGATAGAGGCTTCTTTTAAATTGCACATTTTTCTACTGTTCGTGCTATCTATGAGTAATATAGGATAGGCCATAGAGGCTTCCCTTTTTTCTTGCACATATATTTTTGATTTGCATATTTTTCTGATTTTATTTGAAATGTTTCACCTAATACTCTTCAAAGTCTAAAAAATTGTTAAAGCATGATATCATTTCTAAAGTGATATATGTAACCTTTCACATCTGAATATGGACTTTGCAACAGCTTTTTCTCATCTTTTGTCCATTGATTCAGATATTTGTTTAGGTTACTGCATATGTGGGAAAAAAATTTGGGCCTTTTCTGCCCATTTGTTAATATATCGTGGTCATGAGAGCATGGGCCCCTAGGGAAGGGTCCTCAATATGCCCCGTTTTGTCTAGCCTTTTGTTTCTCTCTTTTTTATTACTTTTGGGAAAATTGGCGATATATCATATGAAGTTTGGACAATATGTGATATGTAAGTGGCCTCCCTACTTGCAAAGGTAAGGCTTGCCTGCCTTTAAATTTTAGATCTTTGTAGACCCTAAAGCAAGATCCACACTGGGTGGTGGAATTGTTGTATACAGCCATGCATTAAATGATATTTCTTCATTTTTCCTTGTTCTCCATTTGTTTTAACACATAATTTACAAGTGCAATCTCAAGGATGGTTTAGTAGCATTTGCCCCACCTTCCATCATGGATTTAAAGTAGGTAAGTGCATAAGAGAGTTTTCCCTCCCTTAGCACTCCCCCCCCCCCCCCCCCCGCCTTTCTACAACTTATATGCTCTTATAGAGGTGGGCCTTTGGTTGGCATATTTTGCCCTCTCCCTCCCTCATTGCCCCCCCCCCCAAAAAAAGAAAGAAAAAATGTTGACAATTTGGATCTCACAACAATTTTCAGAGTTTCTTCTTTTTAATTTTTTATGTATGCGATAAACTAAAATTAATAGTTAATAATATATAGTACACCTAAAAAGAAGTATTCCTAATTTATAATTAATATTGCCAATTTATTATTATAGCAGTTAAATAAGATAAAGAAAATGTGTACTTGCACAATTGTGCCATAAATTTTTATGTTTTTAGTGTTTAGACCATGCATATTCGTGCTTTGCATCATGGACACTGTCTTTTTCTTTGTCATGAACGTTCTTAGTATGTGATAGAATCATCATTATTATAATTATAAATAACGTACAGTGATCCTCTAGGTCATGTACATTTATGTATGCATTAGAACCTAATGTCACACCTGATAGAATGTTAAAAAGTAGATTCTGTGTGTTAGTTTCTTGTACATTTTTAGTTACTTCTCTTGTTTTAGTTTTACAAGCAGGGCCCCCTACTCTACCATTGTGCTGACTATATTTGCAGTAGTGCCCTTGGTTACTCAATTGTCTACCCAACCACGGCCACTTCTTGAATGAGGTTGAGGGATCAATATCCTTTTTACTTTAATTTCTTACATCTTTGTTTTTGGGTTCTACTTTTTGCTTGTTGTCTTTGCCTTTTACACTAGGTTTGGATCGTGGGTAAAAGGGAAAGGGGAAAACAGGGAGGTTAATTAACGTCTCTTCCCTTGTTCTGTACAGAATAATGTTTTTGTGTGTGTGTGTGTGTGTGTGGGTGTGTGTGTGTGTGTGGTTGGGGTTGGGGGGTTAACTTTCGCATCGATACAACAACAGCAACTCCTCCCAGTGCGGGTCCCGCTTTTGCGGTGTCTGGGGAGATGAAGTTGTAGGTAGCCTTATTTCTACTGGCATCCCTGCCCGTGGAGAGGCTGAATCCAAGAGACCCACAAACCACACTTTCGCATCCAATGTAAATTTTTATTTTTCTTTTTTGTTAACATTCAAAATGGTGGTCACAGGAAGCTTCTTAACTAGGATTTCACCTTTCATCCCTGGTTCACCTTCAGACCCCTTGCTATGCCACCTGAACAAAAAAAGAAATGGCGATACTTTCTTCCCTTTCCCTTTTCCTTATTGAATTCCTTTCGTTAATTTGCTATTCCTTTCTCTTCATGAAATACACATGATTAAAGCATCCTTCTGAGTGAGAATGCCACTAATGTGTTCCACTTCAACAAACCTGTCTTCCATTTGTAAAAACTCCTTCTCATTGACGCCTTAGTTTACTCTGCTGAACTGGTAGAGCATCAAGGCCTGAACATATGGTAAATACCAGGAATGTTGGCCATCCTTGCTGGATGAAGCGCCCTTGTTTGAGCCAAGCCATTTGAGGATGGCGACAAGAGTGATCTTGTACAGCATAACATGATAAGGAGTATTTGTTGCAATTTCTGTTCTCTGTTCGCAAATTTGTCCAAGTTCTGAGCTGTTTATTTTTGTCCTGACTTGTCTGGTATTTCAATATTATCTCTGCAGGTGATATTAGCTACGAATATTGCGGAATCATCTGTGACTATTCCAGAAGTAGCATATGTCATTGATTCTTGCCGTTCCTTGCAAGTGTTTTGGGATGTCAATCGGAAACGGGATACTGCTGAGCTTGTTTGGGTTTCTAAATCTCAGGTGTCACTAGAGTTTATCGAAATTGTAATTGAGATTAACATTCAAACATTTAAATTCTAATCTCCAATGTGGTTATGCTGCAGGCCGACCAAAGGAAAGGAAGAACAGGTCGAACATGTGATGGACAGATCTATAGGTTGGTGACAGGATCATTCTTTTCTAGGTTGCCGGAGTATGAATCTCCTGCAATTCTGAAGTTATCACTAAGACTGCAGGTCCTCCTTATTTGTTGTGCAGAATCAAGATCAATCAATGACCCTAGAAGTAAGGTTTCCTTTTTTTTTTTTTTTTTTGTTTTTGTTGGGGTTTGTTTCCCCTTTTCCTTCATTTTTCTTTTTGGCCTGTTGCTTCTGGTCTTCTGCTTCTTCCTTGTGGATCAGGTGGTTTGTTGATTGCATACTTGACAGTGGTATGCCTTTTTCCACTGGGGTTGTTCTCCTAGAAGAATTTGAGTTGCCTTATTTAGGACCAGGCACTGTCCATAAATCTTGTCTTTGTGTATTTGGTCAGTTTATTTAGAGTTTTGCTTGTTCTACCTTGTTTAGTGTCCGAACATTGTATAACAGAAGGCAATGCTTTTGCTTTTGAGCTTTTTTGCCTTGCATATCACTTAATTTCTGTAGATCACATGTAGATGAAGGAATCGAACCTAAGTGGGCTTATGATGTGTTGTTTATTATGCAGTTCTGTTGCAAAAGGCTTTGGACGCACCAGATCCTGACGTTGCAGAGGATGCCCTGGACTTACTGGAACGCATGAAGGCACTTAAAAAAGCGCATTCGAGGGGTCGATTTGAGCCTACGTTTTATGGACGATTGCTTGCAAGTTTCTCCTTGTCCTTTGATGCTTCTGTGCTAATTCTCAAATTCGGTAGTGCCGGAATGCTGCGTGAGGGCATTTTACTTGGCATAATTATGGATATGCAGCCACAACCCATTATTCGTCCTTTTGGCCAGGAAAACTTGGTAGCTCAACTTGGCTTTGTTTCATCATGCATTTTCGTTTGTATGCATATCTCCCTCTTAACATTTGATCATCTTCTGTAGTTTACGGAATATACAGACTCCTACTACACAGTGGATGAAGAGAACTCTTCTTTAACTGGTAGGAAGGAGGTGGTTTTTTTGGCAAATCTGTGTGCTTATCAATTTTGGCAACGAGTCTTTAAGGTAAATGATGTTCCGCTCGCATGCACAGAAGCCAAAAGGATATCTGTTTTGATGTAAGTGGAGCCATGAATAATGCCATAATGTTTACTTTTTATCACTATGAAGGATAAGCTTCGTCTGCAGCATTTGAAGACGCTTTTAAATGTTGATAAGATGCAAGCTTCTCTGGCATTATTCCCCGGAATTGAAGAAGAATGGTGCTCCTTTCATAATATCTTGCAGTCGTCGTTGCATCAAATCTCTGAAATATGTATGTTCCAATGCAATTTGGAACTTTGCGCTCTTGCTTAGGTGTATATCTGATATGGAGCATTCTTTATGCAGATGATGATATTTTGTGTTCACTGCATCGTTATCGGCCTAAATTCCTTGCCGCATCTTCGGGTTTGCCTTCCTATTATGATCCTTATGAGTTTAGACATATGTGCCTTCTACAACCTCAGCCAAGTGATGACGCTGTCACTCTTTCTGAGGATGGTGACCACAATGAAACAAGAAAATGCTTTGCAATACCGTTTGTTGCCTCACACCACTTTCAAATTCAAAGTGTGACAGAGAAGCTCACTAAAGCTATTAAAGAGGTAGGATCTGCATTGTGGTTTTGTTCTACTTTGGTTTTGCAAATCTCAATTTATAAACTGGTTATTCATTTGCGTTTACCAGATCAAAGTTGAGCACACAGAAGGCTTGACTGAGAATCATCATCAATTTGCTGTAGTGGAGCAGCCATATCCTAATGGGGAAGCATCAATGTGCATGTATTTTATCCGAGGGCTTTGCAATAGGGGCAGCAATTGTCCTTTCTCCCATTCACTCCAAGCCAAGCTACCTGTATGCAAATTCTTTTCCTCTTTACAGGTACTGATCCACAGAGCTCCATCTACTTTTTTTTCTTTCGTATTTGCCTTAAGTTCAGTGATAATAGTGGAGGAGCTGCTTTTCATGGTTGCTGTAGTAGATATTTCACTGCAGCATGGATATCTTGGTGCTTACGGTACATGAATAAAAGGAAAGGAAATAAAACTTGACTGTTTCTATATTGTTCACATCAGAAAAGCACCTGAATCATCTTCAGTACTTGCTTTTGATTCACACAAGCACCATGTATGCTAACTCAATGCAACACAACAACACTTATAATGTGAATCCCACCTAAGGTCTGGCCTAAGGTATCTCCAAAATCTCCAGATGTGATGTAAGCAAACTTGCAAATAGAGGCTGTATAAGGTTGCCCAATTGGGGGCCCTGTCACTTATGATGACAATCTCGTGAGAGAAACCATGACAGAGAGGAAGGGAGGTAAGGAGGAGCTGTACTTCTCCCATGCCTCTAGTGGGTATTGAATCCATGCTTGTGATGGAAGGTGGACCAATCACATCAGAGCACCCCCTTGGTGGCTTGGAGGTTCAAGGTTGTAAAATAGTCTAATGCGTAGACGAATAAATACAAGTAATAGCATGAAGCATCTAGTTTTTGTGATAGCTGTAATCCCCCCCCCCCCGGCCCCAATATTCATGCCTTTTTGTCTTCAAGCATAACTTAAAAAAACAATATTAATGCAAATACTAAGGGTAGAGGGATGGGGGATGTTCATATGGTAAGGGCTTGTTCTTTTCCTGTGGAAGTTGCTCTTTGTTTTTGTTTTATTTCTTTCCTTTCAAAATCTCTGGAAAATAATTTAAGGACCCTAATACCTATGTAAGTGTGAGTATATTTGCTGAAATGTGTAAAAATGTGGGGATTATGGACTTACCACCACTATCTCAAACTATGCGCTTGTACCTCTTGTGGGAAATTGAAGCATTGGATGAGCTTTAATCACATATATGCAAGCATACATATGCACATCAAGAGGAATACCATGAACTTTATGCGGAATACCCCTCCAGCACAATGAAGGAAAAGACCATGACCTGACAATGGCTAGTCAATGCTCTATAATAGAAAGGATAGATTATAGAAGTGTTTTGAGTCTCTTTGGCCCTTGCTTGGGATTTGGTTTGCTTGGGTTATACCCTACGAATATCCAGGTATGGTACATCTATCTAGATTCCTCTTGGGTGTGAAAGGATCTCCTCCACACTTACACTTTGGTGTACTCAATATATACCCTTTTTCTATGTAAATGTTGAGCTTTAAGCTTCTCCCTTGGGACTCTTCTTTATTGCTCATATTTCTAATAGAATTCTAGAAATAATAATTTCCTAATAATACTAGATTCTAGGAATAAAAATAGTCACTAAGGCAATAATCTTTTCATAAAACAAAATAGAATCTTGCAAAATATCCAGACATAATTTTGGAGGTATAATCTAGCAAGTAAATATTATCTGGATTCTTAAAATAAGAAATCTAGAAAAGTTTAAGTGTGAAATATGAAGTCTGGGTAAATTAATGTCTGCAATATGAAATCTGCATATGTGCATGTAAAATCTAGATTATGAATTATAGTGCACTCATATTGTGTTTTTACACTATAATTACTAAAGCAAATATGTGTCATCTGTGCCCTATTCTTTTTAGCTTTAAGGAGAGCCATGTTTGAAGCTTACATTTTCTTATGGCTTTGTATAGTTTCTTACAGCTCCTTATACCTCTACAACGACATTGATTTTCCGTTACTTCCAAAACTTATAACTTTGTTTACAATTTTGTGATTGTTTTTGTAATATTTTTACCAATATCTAAATTTGTTCTCATTTTATAACTTTTTTATTGTTTATGACAGGTGTTTTTTTCTGGCGGACATCTATTTACTGGTTAAAAATTATTATGAAGAATATTGTACTTTGTTAAAGAATATAATGTAATAATGTTGTGGTAAACATACTTGTGTTTTTTAGAAAATATAAAGAAAGATCACAAGAGAGACGCTACAAAGTTTAGTAATAATACAAATATTTCAACTCTGAGTGTCAACGTGAATAACTGATGAACATAGCCAAACGGTTCACCAAATATTACTATTTTACAATTGATAATAATTGAATGAAGCATTTGTCAAAAAAATTACCTTTTATAATGACTAAATATTGTACCTACTTACAAATTCAAGGTTTCATTTTGAAAAATTAGATTATTGTAGTTCTTAAAAACTTTAATGTACGCCTGCCTTCGCTTCAATATTGTCCTAATTTGATTTCTAAGGTCAAAGTTTTCCAAAAATTTGACCATTAATTTGTCAAAAATATGTGTTGATTCATGATATGAAGCTTCTACCATTGGATTCATTTTTGAAACTACTTTCATGGTAATATGATTTTGTAATTTTTAATAGCCTATACTGATAATCTGATATGAATTAATGGTCAAAATATTATCTTGAACATAGCAAAAATTCAAATAGGAAGAAAAAGATCAGGGAGAGAAGGATTATGTATTGGGATTATGTACTTAAGGTATAAAATATTTTGGTTAATGTCAAAGAACGATACACATACTTTATTTTCACAAAAAGATTTAGTCTGACTAATCATGCATTATACAACACCTAAAATTATCCGTAAAGAACAGATCTCCGTAAAGAACGGATCTATAAATAATCTTGTCATCCATAATTTTGGTTTACCAATCACACACTGCATTTGGTATAACAAGAATGATCAAATTTATGTTTTAATTGGCATAAACCATACAAAAACAAATTGTTGGCATATCCTCTACATTATCTTCTCTAAACAAATTTTCTAGTCTTCATATAAAATTTTAAAAAATTTGTAAATCTTTTTACAGCATAAGAAATATTGCTTATAGCACTTTATAGTTGCTCATTGTTTATAACTTAACCTTACAGCTAAAAAGAACAGGACCTTAGGCCTCTGGTTCCCCCCCCCCCCCCCCCA